>WFAB01001608.1:0-55000 GCA_018977245.1 Lethenteron camtschaticum
CGGGGTGGGGGGTGAGTGGGGGGCTGAGTGGGGGGGTTGGAGGTTCGATTCGAACTCTGAACGGAAACCTCTCGGTGACACCGCTTTGCACCACCACCGTTGTCACCGCTACCACCACCTCCACTACCACCACCACCACCTCCACTACCACCACCACCACCACCACGTCCACCACTACGACCACCACCACTACGACCACCACCACCTCCACTACCACCACCACTACCACCACCACCACTATCACTGCTACCACCTCCACCACTGTCACCATTTCCGGCCCTCTCACATACTCTCTACACGTACTCTACATGTACTCTACACGTACTCTCTACACGTACTCTCTACACGTACTCTACACGTACTCTCTACACGTACTCTACACGTACTCTACACCTACTNTACTCTACACGTACTCTACTCTACACGTACTCTACACCTACTCTACACGTACTCTCTACACGTACTCTACACGTACTCTACACGTACTCTACACGTACTCTACACGTACTCTACACGTACTCTACACCTACTCTCTACACGTACTCTACACGTACTCTACACCTACTCTACTCTACACGTACTCTACTCTACACGTACTCTACACCTACTCTACACTACTCTACTCTACACGTACTCTACACGTACTCTACACGTACTCTCTACACGTACTCTACACCTACTCGTACTCTACACGTACTCTACACGTACTCTACACGTACTCTACACCTACTCGATACTCTACACGTACTCTACACGTACTCTCTACACGTACTCTACACGTACTCTACACGTACTCTACACGTACTCTACACGTACTCTACACGTACTCTCTACACGTACTCTGCGTACTCTCTACACCTACTCTACTCTACACGTACTCTCTGCGTACTCTACACCTACTCTACACGTACTCTCTACACGTACTCTCTGCATACTCTCTGCGTACTCTCTGCCTACTCTACACGTACTCTCTGCGTACTCTCTGCCTACTCTACACGTACTCTCTGCCTACTCTACACGTACTCTCTACGTACTCTCTCTACTCTACACGTACTCTCTGCCTACTCTACACATACTCTCTACACGTACTCTGCGTACTCTCTGCGTACTCTCTGCCTACTCACCTGGTGAGCGGTGGGAAACTGGCGACGGTGCTTCCGATTGCCCTCCTGTTGACCTCATGCCTCATGCCTCGTGTGTGCACGTGTCTGTGTGTGCGTGTCTGTGCGTGTCTGTGTGTGCGTGTCTGTGTGTGTCTGTGCGTGCGTGTCTGTGAGTGTCTGTGTGTGTCTGTGCGTGCGTGTCTGTGTGTGTGTGTGTCTGTGCGTGTCTGTGTGTGTCTCTGCGTGTGTGTCTGTGCGTGTGTCTGTGCGTGTCTGTGCGTGCGTGTCTGTGCGTGTCTCTGCGTGCGTGTCTGTGCGTGTCTCTGCGTGCGTGTCTGTGCGTGTCTCTGCGTGCGTGTCTGTGCGTGCGTGTCTGTGCGTGCGTGTCTGCGTGTCTCTGCGTGTGTGTCTGTGCGTGTCTGTGCGTGTCTCTGCGTGCGTGTCTGTACGTGCGTGTCTGTGCGTGTGTGTCTGTGCGTGTCTTTGCGTGTTTCTGCGTGCGTGTCTGTGCGTGTCTCTGCGTGCGTGTCTGTGCGTGTCTGTGCGTGTCTCTGCGTGCGTGTCTGTACGTGCGTGTCTATGCGTGTCTGTGCGTGTCTCTGCGTGTGTGTCTGTGCGTGTCTCTGCGTGTCTCTGCGTGCGTGTCTGTGTGTGTCTGTGCGTGCGTGTCTGTGCGTGTGTGTCTCTGCGTGTGTGTCTGTGCGTGTCTCTGCGTGTGTGTCTGTGCGTGTCTCTGTGTGCGTGTCTGTGCGTGTATCTGCGTGCGTGTCTGTACGTGCTTGTCTGTGCGTGTCTCTGTGTGCGTGTTGCCCTAACGCTGCCACTGTGCAGGACTGCTCGCTGCAGAACGTACGTATCCACTCCCCGCCCCCCCCCCCCCCCCCGCTCACACTGCGTGCATTGCCGTGCGGTCAGCCTTGTTCAGACCACCAGCTCCAACAGAACTGAACAAACATGGCCACGCTGTCATTCAGGACCACTCGACTCACTCGCCCACTGACCCACTCGCTCACTCGTCACCCACCCACTCCCTCACTCACTCAAATGCCCACTCAGTCACCCACTCACTCACTCGCTCACTCACCCACTCAATTGCCCACTCACCCACTCGCTCACTCATCAGTCACCCACCCACTCCCTCACCCACTCACTCAAATGCCCACTCAGTCACCCACTCACTCACTCGCTCACCGATCCACTCATCAGTCACCCACTCACTCACTCGCTCACTCAGTCACCCACTCACTCGCTCGCTCACTCACTCACCCACTCACTCACTTGCTCACCGATCCACTCATCAGTCACTCACTCGCTCGCTCACTCACTCAGTCACCCACTCACTCGCTCGCTCACTCACTCACTTGCTCACCGATCCACTCATTAGTCACCCACTCACTCGCTCGCTCACTCACTCAGTCACCCACTCTCGCTCGCTCACTCACTGATCCACTCAGTCGCCCACTCACCCACTCGCTCAAATGCCCACTCAGTCACCCACTCAATCGCCCACCCGCTCGCTCACTCACTCACCAACTCGCTCATCACTCGCCCACTCATTCACGTCGCTCACCCAGACTCCCTGATGTCTTGCAAACCAGATGTCCGTTTGGCGTTTGAACTTTGTAACACTCCTGTAGCATTGCCAGAAAGGGTTGAAGGCCTTTATTTAATGATAATAATGTTGTTGTTGTTGTTGTCGTGAGTTGGTGGTCTTAACACGGTTGGCTGGTGCAGTAGTGGTCGGAGCAAGGCTGAGAGCTTTGTACGTGCGGTGGTCACGTGATGTTGATGGTGTTGATGGTGGTGGTGATGTTCATGATGATGATGGTGTCGTTGATGGCGATGATGATGTTGATTGTGATGCTGGTGGTGGTGATGTTATTGATGTCGACGGTGATGATGACGATGTTGACGATGTTGACGGTGATGATGACGATGGTGATGATGTTGTTGATGTTGACGGTGGTGATGGTGGTGACGGTGATGTTGTTATTGATGTTGACGGTGCTGACGATGTTGATGGTGATGATGGTGGTGATGGTGGTGATGTTGTTGATGTTGACGGTGGTGATGGTGTTGACGGTGATGACGATGTTGACGGTGATGACGATGTTGACGGTGGTGATGGTGGTGATGTTGTTGGTGGTGATGGTGGTGATGTGGTGATGATATTGTTGTTGATGTTGTTGATGTTGGTGATGACGATGTTGACGGTGATGATGTTGTTGATGTTGACGGTGATGATGACGATGTTGACGGTGGTGACGGTGATGACGACGATGTTGACGGTGGAGACGGTGGTGGTGCGGTGATGATGTTGTTGACGTGATGATGTTGACGATGTTGACGGTGGTGACGGTGGTGACGGTGATGATGACGATGTTGACGATGTTGATGGTGGTGACGGTGGTGATGGTGGTGATGTTGTTGATGTTGACGGTGGTGATGGTGGTGACGGTGATGATGACGATGTTGACGATGTTGATGGTGGTGACGGTGGTGATGGTGGTGATGTTGTTGATGTGACGGTGGTGATGGTGGTGACGGTGATGATGACGATGTTGACGATGTTGATGGTGGTGACGGTGGTGATGGTGGTGATGTTGTTGATGTTGACGGTGGTGATGGTGGTGACGGTGATGATGACGATGTTGACGATGTTGATGGTGGTGACGGTGGTGATGGTGGTGATGTTGTTGATGTTGACGGTGGTGATGGTGGTGACGGTGATGATGACGATGTTGACGATGTTGATGGTGGTGACGGTGGTGATGGTGGTGATGTTGTTGATGTTGACGGTGGTGATGGTGGTGACGGTGATGATGACGATGTTGACGATGTTGATGGTGGTGACGGTGGTGATGGTGGTGATGTTGTTGATGTTGACGGTGATGATGGTGGTGACGGTGGTGACGGTGGTGGTGATGCAGGAGCGGTGAGCCAGGTGCTGGACAGTCTGGAGGAGATCCACGCGCTGACGGACTGCAGTGAGAAGGACCTCGAGTTCCTGCACAGCGTCTTCCAGGATGCTCACCTCCACAGCCTGCTGGATGTGAGTCACTCTCACTCGCTCACACTCACTCACTCACTCACACTCACTCACACTCGCTCACTCACTCGCTCACACTCACTCACACTCGCTCACACTCGCAGCGAGAAGGACCTCGAGTTCCTGCACAGCGTCTTCCAGGACGCTCACCTCCACAGCCTGCTGGATGTGAGTCGCTCACACTCGCTCACACTCGCTCACACTCGCTCACACTCACACTCGCTCACACTCGCTCACACTCACACTCGCTCACACTCGCTCACACTCGCTCACGCTCACGCTCGCTCACACTCGCTCACACTCACACTCACACTCGCTCACACTCACACTCACACTCGCTCACACTCACGCACGCTCACACGCTCACACTCGCACACTNACACTCTCGCTCACACTCACACTCACTCACACTCGCTCACANTCTCTCACACTCGCTCACACTCACACTCGCTCACACTCGCTCACACTCACACTCACACTCGCTCACACTCACACTCACACTCGCTCACACTCACACTCGCTCACGCTCACGCTCACACTCGCTCACACTCACACTCGCTCACACTCGCTCACTCGCTCACACTCGCTCACACTCACACTCGCTCACACTCGCTCACACTCACACTCGCTCACACTCGCTCACACTCACACGCTCACACTCACACTCGCTCACACTCGCTCACACTCACACTCGCTCACACTCACACTCACACTCGCTCACACTCACTCACACTCACACTCGCTCACACTCACACTCGCTCACACTCACACTCACGCTCACGCTCACACTCGCACGCTCACACTCGCTCACACTCACACTCACACTCGCTCACACTCACACTCGCTCACACTCGCTCACACTCGCTCACACTCACACTCGCTCACACTCACACTCGCTCACACTCGCTCACTCATTCACTCACTCACACTCGCTCACACTCGCTCACACTCGCACTCGCTCACACTCGCTCACACTCGCTCACACTCACACTCGCTNACACTCACACTCGCTCACACTCACACTCGCACTCGCTCACTCACACTCACTCACACTCGCACTCGCTCGCACTCGCTCACACTCACACTCACTCACACTCGCTCACACCCACACAATCACTCACTCACACCCACACAATCACTCGCTCACACTCACTCACACCCGCTCACAATCACTCGCCTGCTGGAACCAAACTGCGACCCTCCTCTGTGTGCCCCCCCCCCCCCCCCCCCCGAGCAGCTGTACGACAAGATCAACTCCAAGTCGTCGCCGCAGATCCGCAACCCGCCTAGCGATGGCGTGCAGAGGGCCAAGGAGGTGAGCACTCAAGTGGGTGGATGGGTGGTTGGTTGGGTGAGTGGGTGGTTGGTTGGGTAGGTGGGTGAGTGGCTGGGTGGTTGGTTGGGTAGGTGGGTGAGTGGGTGAGTGGGTGGTGGCTGAGTGGGTGGGTGGGTGAGTGGGTGAGTGGGTGGTTGGGTGGGTGGGTGAGTGGGTGAGTGGGTGGTTGGGTGGGTGGGTGGGTGAGTAGGTGGGTGGGTGAGTGGGTGGTTGGTTGGGTAGGTGGGTGAGTGGGTGAGTGGGTGGTTGGGTGGGTGGGTGAGTGAGTGAGTGGGTGAGTAGGGTGGTGGGTGAGTAGGTGGGTGGGTGTTGTGACGTTGTGACGTCCCTGTGACGTTGCCGTGACGATGTGACGTTGCCGCCGTTGTGCCGTTGCAGGTGCTGGAGACGGTGGCGAGCTACCCCCACCAGGACGCCAAGGAGCTCCGCGCGCTGCTCACCCAGCCACACTTCATGGTACGGGGCGCGCGGGGTTGCAGCTGGAGTCAGCGTCGTCATGCTCATGGTCGTTGTCGTCGCCGTCCTCATGGGTGTGTGCGTGTACGTCTGTGTGTACGTGTGCGCGTGTGCGCGTACATGGGTGTGCGTGCGCGCGTGCATGTACGTGTGTGTGCCTGCATGTGCGTGTGTGTACGTGTGTGTGCGTACATGCATGTGCGTACATACGTCTGTGTGTGCGTACATGCGTGTGTACGTGTGTGCATGTGTGTACGTACATGTGCGTGCATGTGTGTGTACGTGTGTGTGTGTGTGTGTGTACGTGTGTGTATGTGTGTGTGTGTGTGTGTGTGNNTGTGTGTGTGTGTGTGTGTGTGTGTGTGTACGTGTGTGTGTGTGTACGTGTGTGTGTACGTGTGTGTACATGTGCGTGCTCTCCCCGCAGGCGCTGCTGCAGGCTCACGAGGTGTACGTGTACGTGTGTGTGTGTGTGTACGTGTGTATGTGTGTGTGTGTGTGTGTGTGTNNTGTGTGTGTGTGTGTGTGTGTGTGTGTGCGTGTGTGTACGTGTGTGTGTGTGTGTACGTGTGTACGTGTGTGCGTGTGTGCTCTCCCCGCAGGCGCTGCTGCAGGCTCACGACGTGGTGGCGCACGAGGTGTGTGTGTGTGCGTGTGTGTACGTGTGTGTGTGTACAAACGTACGTGTGTGTACGTGTGTACGTATGTACGTGTGTGTGTGTGTGTGTACGTGTGCTCTCCCCGCAGGCGCTGCTGCAGGCGCACGACGTGGTGGCGCACGAGGTGTACNTGTGTGTGTGTGTGTGCGTGTGTGTGTGCGTGTGTGTGTGTGTGTGTGTGTGTGTGTGTGTGTACGTGTGTGTGTGTGTGTGTGTGTGTGTGTACGTGTGCTCTCCCCGCAGGCGCTGCTGCAGGCGCACGACGTGGTGGCGCACGAGGTGTACGTGTGTGTGTGTGTGTACGTGTGTGTACGTGTGTGTGTGTACGTGTGTGTGTGTGTGTACGTGTGCTCTCCCCGCAGGCGCTGCTGCAGGCGCACGACGTGGTGGCGCACGAGGTGTACAGCGACGAGGCGCTGCGCGTCACCCCGCCGCCCACGTCGCCCTTCCTCAACGCCGCCGACTCCCCCGGCAGCCCCGACGCGGAGCTGGACATGGAGAACGTGACGCGCGTGCGCCTCGTGCAGTTTCAGAAGAACACGGACGAGCCCATGGTGAGACGGCGGGGAGACACAGAGACACAAGCAGAGACACAGAGACACAGAGAGACACAGAGAGAGAGACAGAGAACGTGACGCGCGTGCGCCTCGTGCAGAGAAGAGAGAGCCAGTGAGAGGCGGGGAGACAAGGAGAGACAGAGAGAGAGACACAGAGAGAGAGACACAGAGAGAGATAGAGAGACAGGGAGACACAGAGAGAGAGAGACAGAGAGACAGAGACACAGAGAGACACAGAGAGAGAGACACACAGAGAGAGAGACACCGAGAGAGAGACACAGAGAGAGACACACAGAGAGAGACAGAGAGACAGAGAGACACGGAGACACAGAGAGACAGACACAGAGAGAGACAGACACAGAGAGACACAGAGAAACAGAGACGGGGAGACAGGCGGGGGGCAGTGCGCTAGACGAGAGGTACGGGGAGGGGGGGGGCGACGGCCACGCCAGGCAGGGCGAGGTTGTCGAGGAACGATGGCCATCATCGTAGTGGTGGCCATCACCATCGTAGTGATGGCCATCACCATCGTAGTGATGGCCATCACCATCGTAGTGATGGTGGCCATCACCATCGTAGTGATGGCCATCACCATCGTAGTGATGGTGGCCATCACCATCGTAGTGATGGTGGCCATCACCATCGTAGTGATGGCCATCACCATCGTAGTGATGGTGGCCATCACCATCGTAGTGATGGTGGCCATCACCATCGTAGTGATGGTGATCCACGTAGTGATGGCCATCACCATGATGATGATGGCCACTATCGTAGTGATGATGGCCATCACCATCGTAGTGATGGTGGCCATCACCATCGTAGTGGTGGCCTTCACCATCGTAGTGATGACTCACAGTAGTGATGGCCATCACCATCGTAGTGGTAGCAAAGCTGCAGGGAGCCGACTGACGAACAATCAGACGGAAGACGGCATGGCAAGAGATGTGGAAAACGACCACGTGTCCCTCCCCCCTCAGGGCTCAGCTGAAGTGAATGAGCAGAACCGCTGCATTGTGGCCAGGATCATCACGGAGGGATGTCAACAAGGTGACCATCACCATTGTCACCAACGCCATCATCGTCATCATCGTCGTCGTCATCATCGTCGTCATCATCGTCATCATCGTCGTCATCGCCACTGCTGTCACCACCGTCACCACAACCATCACCATAATCGTCACCACCGCCACCACCATAACTACAACCACCACCACCGCCACTGTCACGACCATCAGCACCATTGCCACGACCATCACTACCACTCTCTGCGTGGGGAGTCTGTGGGTCTCTGTGGTGAGTCGATGGGTCTTTGCGTGGTGAGTCTGTGGGTCTCTGCGTGGCGAGTCTACGGCAAACGGGCCGTGCCGAGACGGTGCCGGTGTGGTGGTCGGGGTCCGAGTGCCGGCATCCGTGGTGGCGGTGACGACGGCACGCACCGCCGGCGTTTCCTCTCTCTGTTGCCGCAGGCACGCTGCACATCGGCGATGAGATCCGTGAGATCAATGGGATCAGCGTCATGAACCAGTCGGTGGAGCAGCTGCAGAAGATGCTGGTGGTGGTGTGTGCATGCAGTGTCGCTCCATCCTTCATCCACAGCTCTCTCCTTCATCCACAGCTCTCTCCTTCATCCACAGCTCTCTCATTCATCCACAGCTCTCTCCTTCATCCACAGCTCTCTCCTTCATCCACAGCTCTCTCCTTCATCCACAGCTCTCTCCTTCATCCACAGCTCTCTCTTCATCCACCGCTCTCTCGTTCATCCACAGCTCTCTCATTCATCCACAGCTCTCTCTCCTTCATCCACAGCTCTCTCGTTCATCCACAGCTCTCTCATTCATCCACAGCTCTCTCTCATTCATCCACAGCTCTCTCTCATTCATCCACAGCTCTCTCTCATTCATCCACAGCTCTCTCTCGTTCATCCACAGCTCTCTCTCGTTCATCCACAGCTCTCTCATTCATCCACAGCTCTCTCTCATTCATCCACAGCTCTCTCTCATTCATCCACAGCGCTCTCTCATCCATCCACAGCTCTCTCATTCATCCACAGCTCTCTCCTTCATCCACAGCTCTCTCTCATTCATCCACAGCTCTCTCTCATTCATCCACAGCTCTCTCTCATTCATCCACAGCTCTCTCTCGTTCATCCACAGCTCTCTCTCATTCATCCACAGCTCTCTCCTTCATCCACAGCTCTCTCTCATTCATCCACAGCTCTCTCATTCATCCACAGCTCTCTCTCATTCATCCACAGCTCTCTCTCATTCATCCACAGCTCTCTCTCATTCATCCACAGCTCTCTCTCATTCATCCACAGCTCTCTCATTCATCCACAGCTCTCTCTCCTTCATCCACAGCTCTCTCGTTCATCCACAGCTCTCTCTCGTTCATCCACAGCTCCCTCATTCATCCACAGCTCACTCATTCATCACAGCTCTCTCTCATTCATCCACAGCTCTCTCTCCTTCATCCACAGCTCTCTCTCATTCATCCACAGCTCTCTCTCATTCATCCACAGCTCTCTCTCGTTCATCCACAGCTCTCACTCATTCATCCACAGCTCTCTCTCGTTCATCCACAGCTCTCTCTCATTCATCCACAGCTCTCACTCATTCATCCACAGCTCACTCATTCATCCACAGCTCTCTCTCATTCATCCACAGCTCTCTCTCCTTCATCCACAGCTCTCACTCATTCATCCACAGCTCTCTCTCATCCATCCACAGCTCTCTCTCGTTCATCCACAGCTCTCTCTCATTCATCCACAGCTCTCTCTCATTCATCCACAGCTCTCTCTCTTTCATCCACAGCTCTCTCTCATTCATCCACAGCTCTCTCTCATTCATCCACAGCTCTCTCTCCTTCATCCACAGCTCTCTCTCATTCATCCACAGCTCTCTCTCGTTCATCCACAGCTCTCTCTCATTCATCCACAGCTCTCTCTCATTCATCCACAGCTCTCTCTCCTTCATCCACAGCTCTCTCTCATTCATCCACAGCTCTCTCTCATTCATCCACAGCTCTCTCTCCTTCATCCACAGCTCTCTCTCATTCATCCACAGCTCTCACTCATTCATCCACAGCTCTCACTCATTCATCCACCGCTCTCTCTCCTTCATCCACAGCTCTCTCTCATTCATCCACAGCTCTCTCATTCATCCACAGCTCTCACTCATTCATCCACAGCTCTCACTCATTCATCCACAGCTCTCACTCGTTCATCCACAGCTCTCTCTCATTCATCCACAGCTCTCTCTCCTTCATCCACAGCTCTCTCTCATTCATCCACAGCTCTCTCTCGTTCATCCACAGCTCTCTCTCATTCATCCACAGCTCTCTCTCCTTCATCCACAGCTCTCTCATTCATCCACAGCTCTCTCTCCTTCATCCACAGCTCTCTCTCATTCATCCACAGCTCTCTCTCATTCATCCACAGCTCTCTCTCATTCATCCACAGCTCTCTCTCCTTCATCCACAGCTCTCTCTCATTCATCCACAGCTCTCTCTCATTCATCCACAGCTCTCTCTCGTTCATCCACAGCTCTCTCATTCATCCACAGCTCTCTCATTCATCCACAGCTCTCTCTCATTCATCCACAGCTCTCTCTCATTCATCCACAGCTCTCTCTCATTCATCCACAGCTCTCTCTCATTCATCCACAGCTCTCTCTCCTTCATCCACAGCTCTCTCTCGTTCATCCACAGCTCTCTCTCGTTCATCCACAGCTCTCACTCATTCATCCACAGCTCACTCATTCATCCACAGCTCTCTCTCATTCATCCACAGCTCTCTCTCATTCATCCACAGCTCTCACTCATTCATCCACAGCTCTCACTCATTCATCCACCGCTCTCACTCGTTCATCCACAGCTCTCTCTCATTCATCCACAGCTCTCTCTCCTTCATCCACAGCTCTCTCTCGTTCATCCACAGCTCTCTCATTCATCCACAGCTCTCTCTCCTTCATCCACAGCTCTCTCTCATTCATCCACAGCTCTCTCTCGTTCATCCACAGCTCTCTCATTCATCCACAGCTCTCTCTCATTCATCCACAGCTCTCTCTCATTCATCCACAGCTCTCTCTCATTCATCCACAGCTCTCACTCGTTCATCCACAGCTCTCTCTCGTTCATCCACAGCTCTCTCTCGTTCATCCACAGCTCTCTCTCATTCATCCACAGCTCTCACTCATTCATCCACAGCTCTCTCTCGTTCATCCACAGCTCTCTCTCGTTCATCCACAGCTCTCTCTCATTCATCCACAGCTCTCACTCGTTCATCCACAGCTCTCTCTCGTTCATCCACAGCTCTCTCTCGTTCATCCACAGCTCTCTCTCGTTCATCCACAGCTCTCACTCGTTCATCCACAGCTCTCACTCGTTCATCCACAGCTCTCTCTCGTTCATCCACAGCTCTCTCTCATTCATCCACAGCTCTCTCTCGTTCATCCACAGCTCTCTCTCGTTCATCCACAGCTCTCTCTCATTCATCCACAGCTCTCTCTCATTCATCCACAGCTCTCTCATTCACCCACAGCTCTCTCGTTCATCCACAGCTCTCTCATTCATCCACAGCTCTCTCATTCATCCACAGCTCTCTCGTTCATCCACAGCTCTCTCTCATTCATCCACAGCTCTCTCATTCACCACAGCTCTCTCTCATTCATCCACAGCTCTCTCATTCACCCACAGCTCTCTCTCGTTCATCCACAGCTCTCTCTCATTCATCCACAGTTCTCTCTCATTCATCCACAGCTCTCTCATTCATCCACAGCTCTCTCTCGTTCATCCACAGCTCTCTCTCGTTCATCCACAGCTCTCACTCATTCATCCACAGCTCTCACTCGTTCATCCACAGCTCTCTCTCGTTCATCCACAGCTCTCTCTCGTTCATCCACAGCTCTCTCTCATTCATCCACAGCTCTCTCTCGTTCATCCACAGCTCTCTCTCGTTCATCCACAGTTCTCTCTCATTCATCCACAGTTCTCTCTCATTCATCCACAGCTCTCTCTCATTCATCCACAGCTCTCTCTCATTCATCCACAGCTCTCTCTCATTCATCCACAGTTCTCTCTCATTCATCCACAGCTCTCTCTCCTTCATCCACAGCTCTCTCTCATCATCCACAGCTCTCTCTCATTCATCCACAGCTCTCTCTCATTCATCCACAGCTCTCTCTCTCATTCACCCACAGCTCTCTCTCCTTCATCCACAGCTCTCTCTCCTTCATCCACAGTTCTCTCTCATTCATCCACAGCTCTCTCGTTCATCCACAGCTCTCTCTCGTTCATCCACAGCTCTCTCTCGTTCATCCACAGCTCTCTCTCATTCATCCACACTCTCTCTCATTCATCCACAGCTCTCTCTCGTTCATCCACAGCTCTCTCTCGTTCATCCACAGCTCTCTCTCATTCATCCACAGCTCTCTCTCATTCATCCACAGCTCTCTCTCATTCATCCACAGCTCTCTCTCGTTCATCCACAGCTCTCTCTCGTTCATCCACAGCTCTCTCTCATTCACCCACAGCTCTCTCTCATTCACCCACAGCTCTCTCTCATTCATCCACAGCTCTCTCTCATTCATCCACAGCTCTCTCTCATTCATCCACAGCTCTCTCTCATTCACCCACAGCTCTCTCTCATTCACCCACAGCTCTCTCCTTCATCAACAGCTCTCTCTCATTCATCCACAGCTCTCACTCGTTCATCCACAGCTCTCCCTCATTCATCCACAGCTCTCTCTCGTTCATCCACAGCTCCCTCATTCATCCACAGCTCTCTCTCTCATTCATCCACAGCTCACTCATTCATCCACAGCTCTCACTCATTCATCCACAGCTCTCACTCATTCATCCACAGCTCTCTCTCGTTCATCCACAGCTCTCTCTCATTCATCCACAGCTCTCTCTCATTCATCCACAGCTCTCTCATTCATCCACAGCTCTCACTCATTCATCCACAGCTCTCTCTCATTCATCCACAGCTCTCTCTCATTCATCCACAGCTCTCACTCATTCATCCACAGCTCTCACTCATTCATCCACAGCTCTCTCTCATTCATCCACAGCTCTCTCTCATTCATCCACAGCTCTCTCTCATTCACCCACAGCTCTCTCTCATTCATCCACAGCTCTCTCATTCATCCACAGCTCTCACTCATTCATCCACAGCTCTCTCTCATTCATCCACAGCTCTCTCTCATTCATCCACAGCTCTCTCTCATTCATCCACAGCTCTCTCTCATTCATCCACAGCTCTCTCTCATTCATCCACAGCTCTCTCTCATTCATCCACAGCTTTCTCATTCATCCACAGCTCTCTCATTCATCCACAGCTCTCTCATTCATCCACAGCTCTCACTCATTCATCCACAGCTCTCTCTCATTCATCCACAGCTCTCTCATTCATCCACAGCTCTCTCATTCATCCACAGCTCTCCTCATTCATCCACAGCTCTCTCTCATTCATCCACAGCTCTCTCATTCATCCACAGCTCTCACTCATTCATCCACAGCTCTCTCTCATTCACCCACAGCTCTCTCTCATTCATCCACAGCTCTCTCTCCTTCATCCACAGCTCTCTCTCATTCACCCACAGCTCTCACTCATTCATCCACAGCTCTCTCTCATTCATCCACAGCTCTCTCTCATTCATCCACAGCTCTCACTCATTCATCCACAGCTCTCTCATTCATCCACAGCTCTCACTCATTCATCCACAGCTCTCTCATTCATCCACAGCTCTCACTCATTCATCCACAGCTCCCTCATTCATCCACAGCTTTCCCTCATTCATCCACAGCTCTCTCTCATTCATTCATTGCTCTGGGTAGCGCCACCTCGCGGCCAACATCAGTGACGGTTATTTTCAACCGGTCCTGGCCTTCCCTATGTCGACTCAACCTCAAATGAGTACCTGGTGCGGTGTGTAACATCACCACTGTAGAGACAGGCGGCCGGCGTGGTGTTGGCCACCAACCCCTTCGTGTGCTGTGCCGGCACTTGCCCCAACAGTCGGTTCCATCTATAGGGGGCCTTGTCTCTTTGTGGCGAGTGTGTGAGTCTATGGGCTTCTGTGTCGTGAAGCTATGGCTTTCTGTGTGGTGAGTCATTAGGTCTCCGTGTGAGTTTATAGGTCTCTGTGAGTCTATAGGTCTGTGTGAGAGTATGGCTCTCGATTTGGTGAGTTTATGGGTCAGTTTATGAGTCTATGGGTCTGTTTGCGAGTCTATGGGTCTCTGTGTGAGTCTATGGTGCTCTGTGTGAGTTTACAGGTCTGTGTGTTAGTGTATGGGTCTGTGTGTGAGTCTATGGTTCTCTGTGTGAGTTTACGGGTCTGTGTGTTAGTGTACGGGTCTGTGTATGAGTCTATAGTTCTTTGTGTGAGTTTACGGGTCTGTGTGTTAGTGTATGGGTCTGTGTATGAGTCTATGGTTCTCTGTGTGAGTTTACGGGTCTGTGTGTTAGTGTATGGGTCTGTGTATGAGTCTATGGCTCTCTGTCACAGAGGGAAATGCGAGGAAGCATCACCTTCAAGATCGTCCCCAGCTACCAGAGCCAGCCTTCGTCGTGTGAGGTGAGTCATTCACTCACTCACTCATCCATTCACTCACTCACTCATCCATTCACTCACTCACTCACTCACCATCACATTCATCCATTCACTCACTCACTCACATCCATTCACCACTCACTCATCCATTCACTCACTCACTCATCCATTCACTCACTCACCTGTTCCATTATTCATCTACTCATCTGTTTAACTTTCATTCATTCGTATGCTCCATTCATTCACCCCACTCGGTCAATTCACACCGACACACCGACACACAGACACGCACACAGTACCTTAGTTCGCACAAAAACTTCTCGCCACAAATGAACCAAAGTACCTTGTTGATCCCATCGCCAGCAGCTTTTGGCTGGCCGTTGAACAAAGATGGTGGTAACCTCATCATCGAGTGGCGCTTTCAGATGCTATGATGCCACTTTTAAATCATCATCTGGATTGACAAACTCATTTCTTGAGAACTGCTTGTTGTTGTCTTGAGTTTGATGTCTTTCCCCCACACCTCCGATTATCACGATTGGCTATGTACTGTGCGAAAGAAGTTAAACACGCGCACGCACACACTTGGGGAAAAATCCCTGCAAATAAGCATATGCCTCTTTTGCGCGAATACTTTTACTTGTCAGGCGCTAGGAAGCCTGGAAGCCGATTGGTCGGATCGCTCGGTGACGGCGAACGGCCATTGTGACGCCGCCTGGGGCAGCGACAAAATGGCGACGGCCGCCATTTTGGGGAAAACAAAATGGCGCTGCGCTGGAGAGTTTACAAAAAAAAAGTTACTCAGCAAAACTCCAAAAAACCTCGGAGGATAATATAAATAACATAAATAATAAGTGATAATGATCAATTACGCCTATAAGAGGACCTTTCACAAGGAGGTCGCGATGTGCCGGCACGGAGATAAAAAAAGGATTTGAAAATATAAATAATCAAATTAACCTCCATCCCCCCGCCCCCCTCTCTCACCCCTCACTACGTCTCTCACCCCTCACTGCGTCTCTCACCCTCACTGCGTCCTCTCTGCCCCCCCCCGTGTTACCCCCCCCCCCCACGCCCACAGAGCGAGTCTCCCACCGTGAGGCTGCTCACCACCAACGGGCACTACACACGCAACAACTCCGTCATGGTGAGGAGAGCCCACGTGCCCCTCCCCACACCACGTGCCCACCACCACGTGCCCTCCTCCCCCCACCCCCACATGNCCCCCCCCTCACTATGTTGAATGATTGAGTGAAGTGGGTAACTCAATGGATGAGTGTGGGTGTGAGGGGATGAGTGATTGTGTGGGTAAATGAGTGAGTGGGCGAGCGTGTGGGTGGGTGGTTGGTTGGGTGAGTGGGTTAATGAGTGGATGAGTGACTGATTGAATTATTGAGTGGGTGAGTGACTGGTTGAATTATTGAGTGGGTGAGTGACTGAATTATTGAGTGGGTGAGTGACTGGTTGTATACATAGCACCTGGGTCTGTCCCGTGANCTCCTGCCAGCAGCGAGCCTTTGACACTTCACGTGGTAGCCTCAAAGTGCACCTGGCCTGGCACAGGCACCGTGGTGACATCGCTGCCACTCAGTGGCGAATGGTGGCTGTTGTTTGAGTGAGTGAGATGGTGAGTGAGTGGGATGGTNGGTGGTGAGTGAGATGGTGAGTGAGATGGTGAGTGAGTGAGATGGTGAGTGAGATGGTGGGTGAGTGAGTGAGATGGTGAGTGAGTGAGATGGTGAGTGAGTGAGATGGTGAGTGACATGGTGAGTGAGATGGTGAGTGACTGAGATGGTGAGTTAGATGGTGAGTGAGATGGTGAGTGAGTGAGGTGAGGGAGTGAGATGGTGAGTGAGATGGTGAGTGAGTGAGATGGTGAGTGAGTGGGTGAGTGAGTGAGATGGTGAGTGAGTGAGATGGTGAGTGAGATGGTGGGTGAGTGAGATGGTGAGTGAGTGAGGTGAGGGAGTGAGATGAGGGAGTGAGATGGTGAGTGAGTGGTGAGTGACATGGTGAGTGACATGGTGAGTGACATGGTGAGTGACATGGTGAGTGAGTGGTGAGTGAGATGGTGAGAGTGGTGAGTGAGAGATGGTGAGTGAGAGATGGTGAGTGAGTGGGTGAGTGAGTGAGTGAGTGAGATGGTGAGTGAGTGAGATGGTGAGTGACATGGTGAGTGACATGGTGAGTGACATGGTGAGTGAGTGACATGGTGAGTGAGTGACATGGTGAGTGAGTGTGGTGAGTGACATGGTGAGTGAGTGAGATGGTGAGTGACATGGTGAGTGACATGGTGAGTGAGTGAGATGGTGAGTGAGTGGTGAGTGGGTGAGTGAGTATGGTGAGTGAGTGAGTGACATGGTGGTGAGTGTGGTGAGTGACTGGTGAGTGAGTGAGTGAGTGGTGAGTGAGATGGTGAGTGAGTGAGTGACATGGTGAGTGACATGGTGAGTGACATGGTGAGTGAATGGTGAGTGAGTGGTGAGGAGTGAGATGGTGAGTGAGTGGTGAGTGGGTGAGTGAGATGGTGAGTGAGTGAGTGAGATGGTGAGTGGGTGAGATGGTGAGTGGGTGANTGAGTGAGTGAGTGACATGGTGAGTGAGATGGTGAGTGACATGGTGAGTGAGATGGTGAGTGGGATGGTGAGTGACATGGTGAGTGAGTGAGATGGTGAGTGGGTGAGATGGTGAGTGAGTGAGTGAGATGGTGAGTGGGATGGTGAGTGACATGGTGAGTGAGTGAGATGGTGAGTGGGTGAGATGGTGAGTGGGTGAGATGGTGAGTGACATGGTGGTGAGATGGTGAGTGGGTGAGATGGTGAGTGACATGGTGAGTGACATGGTGAGTGAGTGGGATGGTGAGTGACATGGTGAGTGACATGGTGAGTGATCCCGTAACGCTGCACGTCGTCGCTCTCTCCCTGCTGCAGGCCGTCGTGGCTCCAGCGCCCAAGGCAAGACAGGTGACTGGTGGTGGTGGTGGTGGGGTGTGGGGGGTGGTGGTGGGTGTGGTGGTGGGGTGGTGGGGTAGTGGTGTAGTGGTGTAGTGGTGGTGGTGGTGTGGGGTGGTGGTGGGCGTGGTGGGTGTGGGGTGGTGGGGTGGTGGGTGGTGGGGTAGTGGTGTAGTGGTGGTGGTGGGTGGGGTGGTGGTGGGGTGGTGGTAGTGGTGGTGGGGTGGTGGTGGTGGTGTGGGGTGGGGTGGTGGGGTAGTGGTGTAGTGGTGGTGGTGGGTGGGGTGGGTGGTGGGGTAGTGGTGTAGTGGTGGTGGTGGTGTGGGGTGGGGTGGTGGGTAGTGGTGTAGTAGTGTAGTGTGGTGGTGGTGTGGGTGGTGGTGGTGTGGTGGTGGGGTGGTGGTAGTGGTGTGGGTGGTGGTGGTGGGTGTGGTGGTGGTGGGGGTGTGGGATGGTGTTCGGTTGTGGTGGTGGGTGGTGGTGGGTGGTGTGGGGTGGTGGTGGTTATTGCTGTGCTGTGCTACGAACTCGCCGACCCAAAGTTCGATTCCCACTCACCGCGGCCACCAACACTCATTGACAGCGATTATCTCAACCCGTCCTGGGCCTCCTCCCTAGGTCGACTCGGCCTCAAATGGAGCACCCGGTGCGGTGCGTAGTAAACATTGGCACTGGGGAGACAAAGGCGGCCGGGCGTGGTGCTGGCCACCCACCCCTTGTGTGCCACAGTGGCGGCCTTCATTAGGTGCTGCTGCTACTCACAGCACTTGCCCCTGCAGCCTGCTGATGATGTGTGTGTTGTAGAATCTTAGTCTGTGAGCGCTACTAACAGCACTTGCCCCTGCAGCCTGCTGATGATGTGTGTGTTGTAGAATCTTAGTCTGTGAGTGCTACTAACAGCACTTGCCCCTGCAGCCTGCTGATGCTGTGTGTGTGTTGTATAATCTTAGTCTGTGAGCGCTACTAACAGCACTTGCCCCTACAGCCTGCTGTGTGTGTGTTGTAGAATCTTAGTCTGTGAGCGCTACTAACAGCACTTGCCCCTGCAGCCTGCTGTGTGTGTGTTGTAGAATCTTAGTCTGTGAGCGCTACTAACAGCACTTGCCCTGCAGCCTGCTGATGCTGTGTGTGTGTTGTAGAATCTTAGTCTGTGAGTGCTACTAACAGCACTTGCCCCTACAGCCTGCTTGTGTGTGTTGTATAGTCTGTCTGTGAGCGCTACTAACAGCACTTGCCCTGCAGTCTGCTGATGCTGTGTGTGTTGTAGAATCTTAGTCTGTGAGTGCTACTAACAGCACTTGCCCCTACAGTCTGCTTTGTGTGTGTTGTAGAATCTTAGTCTGTGAGTGCTACTAACAGCACTTGCCCTGCAGCCTGCTGTGTGTGTGTGTTGTAGAATCTTAGTCTGTGAGTGCTACTAACAGCACTTGCCCCTACAGTCTGCTGTGTGTGTGTGTTGTATAATCTGTCTGTGAGCGCTACTAACAGCACTTGCCCCTACAGTCTGCTGATGCTGTGTGTGTTGTAGAATCTTAGTCTGTGAGTGCTACTAACAGCACTTGCCCCTGCAGTCTGTTGAGGCTGCACGGGCAATTACTGGCAAAACGTCGTACTCAGATTGTAAATGTTGTGGCTTGGCTCTCCAACACACCGATTAGTGCTGTGCTAGTTTACTACACTATACACTATACACTACACTATACACTACTATACACTACACTATACACTAGTGCTGTACTAGTTTACTACACTATACACTACACTATACACTACTACTATNCACTACTATACTACACTATACACTACACTACTATACACTAGTGCTGTACTAGTATACTACACTATACACTACACTACTATACACNTTACACTATACACTAGTGCTGTGCTAGTATACTACACTATACACTACTATACACTANTGCTGTACAGTATACTACACTATACACTACACTATACACTACTATACACTACACTATACACTAGTGTTGTACTAGTATACTACACTATACACTACACTCTATCTCTATCTAGTGGTACTAGTCTTTGTCTTTGGTGGTGGTGGTGGTGGTGGCGGTGGTGGTGAAGGTTGAATAATTTTACGGCTTCACGTCCGCGACGGACTGAACTTGGAGTGGGCGGCTTCTCCGTTCCCCAGAGTTTGGTTCCGACGGTTTCATTGCCGATGATTGTTTAGTTTACGTTTCTGCTTTTCGCTTAAGGGCGGCATTGCGACAGTGCCTCGCTTGGGCGGCGAGGACCTCAGCGGTAGCTCTGTGCGATCCACTTCTACGGGTTCCGTGCTGAGTGTGAGCAGAGCGTCGCTCGCGGGAGCCGGGACCTCAGCGGTAGCTCTGTGCGATCCACTTCTGTGGGCTGATCTCCAGGGAGCCCCACTGGGGGGTTGCTGCGAGATTCTCCGTCTCACGGCGCCACCAGCAGCAGGAGAGCTCACGGCCCCCCCCTCCCTCACCTCCCCCCCCTCCTCTCTCTCCCCATTCCTCTTCCTCCTCCCCTCCCTCCTCCCCCCCCCGACCCCCCCCCCCCCCCCCCCCCGCGGCGTTGCGTGGCACAGATCTTCGTGCGGCGCTCTTTGACTACGACCCGCAGCGCGACGACCTCATCCCGTGCAAGGAGGCCGGCATCCGCTTCCGCACGAGCAACATCCTGCAGATCATCAGCAAGGACGACCACAACTGGTGGCAGGGCCGCCTCGAGCACTCCAAGATCGGCACCGCCGGGCTCATCCCTCGCCAGAGCTGCAGGAGTGGTACGTGGTGGTGGTGGCTGTGGTGGTGGTTGCTGTTGTAGTGGCAGTTGTGGTGGTGGCTGTGGTTGTGGTGGTATTGGCAGTTGTGGCTGTGGTGCTAGTGGTGGTGAGGGCAGTATTTGTAGTGGCAGTAGTGGTGGTGACGGTGGTGATTGTGGTGGTGAGGGCGGTGGTTATAGAGGCAGTGGCTGCGGTTTTTGTAGTGGTGGTGCTGGTGGTGGCTGTGGTGTGGCAGTGGTGGTGGTTGGTGGCAGTGGTGGCTGTGGTGGTGGTTGCGGTGTTGGTGCGGTGGAGATAGTGGTGGTGGTGAGGGCGGTGGTTGTGGTTTTGTAGTGGTGGTGCTGGTGGTTGTGGCAGTGGTGATTGTGGTGGGGCAGTAGTTGTTGTGGTTGTGGGTGGGGTGGTGGCGGTTGTGGGTGGTGGTGGTTTTGGCAGTGGTTGCTATGGTGATTGTGGTGGGGGCAGTAGTGGTTGTGGTGGTGGTTGTGGTTGTNGGGTGGAGTGGAACCCAGTGCAGCACTGGCTCACAATGGCTGCGACTCGCGCCAAGGGGTGGAAGCTCACTGCCCCCCCCCGTGCCCCCGTGTCCCCCCCGCGCCCCCCCCGCGCCCCCCCCGTGCCCCCCCCCCCCCCGTGCCCCCCCCCCCCCGTGCCCCAGGCGCGTGGCGTGCCTGGCGATGGAGAGGGCCAAGCAGGAGCAGCAGGCCAGCTGCACGTGGTTTGGCAAGAAGCGGAAGCAGTACAAGGACAAGTACCTGGCCAAGCACAACGCAGGCAAGCGGGGCCNGGGGGGGGGGGCCCCACGGGGTCCCCACGGGGCCCACGGGGTCCCACGGGGTCCCACGGGTCCCCACGGGGTCCCCGGGCNGGGGGGGTCCCCACGGCGTAGGGGGCTGCAGGGCCTTGCCGCGTGAAGATCGCCGCGCTCGCGGCGGTCGGACACGAAGCGAGAGGGCGGTCGCAGGAGGTTCTGGACACGTGGCCACGACTGGCTCCCTCCTCCCCACGCGTGCCGCTGGACGGGAGGTCGTGCGGGGGCGGAGGGGTGTGGGCTGGGGCCCACGAGCGTACCACGCAGAAAGGGTGAACGCATGTCGAGGGTTGACCTCGGTAGTCAGTTGGGGTGAGTTTGGGGTGAGTTTGAGGTGAGGATGAAGCGAGTGTGAGCAGGGGTTGTGCGTGTGTGCGTCTGTGTACGTGTGTGTACGTGTGCGTGTGTCTGTGTGCGTGTGTGTACGTGGGAGCGTGGTGCAGCGGTTAGCGCTACGAACCCGACGACCCGAGTTCGCGCTCACGGCCATCACCGCCAGTGACGATTATCTGAACCGGTTCTGGCCTCCCTAGGTCGACTCGGCCTCAAATGAGTACCTGGTGCGGTGTGTATGAACATCGCCACTGGGGAGACAAAGGCGGCCGGGCGTGGTGCTGGCCACCCACCCCTCGTGTGCCACAGTGCCGGAGCCTTCACAGGTGCTGCTGCTACACAGCACTTGCCCCTACAGCCTGTTAGAGGCTACACGGGGGAGCTTTGTCTCCCCATGGAGCTTTGTGTGGGTGTGTGTGTGAGGGAGGTGTGTGTGTGTGTGTGTGTGTATGGTGTGTGTATGTGCTTCTTGTGGGAGCTGTGCGTGGGGGTGTGTGTGTGTGTGGTGTGTGTGTATGGGGTGTATGGTGTGTGTGTGTGCTTCTTGTGGGAGCTGTGTGTGTGGGAGCTGTGTGTGTGGGGTGTGCGTACTCCCTGTGTGAGCTGTGTGCGTGCAATGTGCTGACTTATCTGTGTGTGTGTGTGAGCNGTGTGTGTGTGTGTGAGCTGTGTGTGTGTGAGCTGTGTGTGTGTGAGCTGTGTGTGTGCTCCTGTTGTTTGCATGCTCTCTTGTGTGTGTGCTGTGTGTGTGCGCTGTGTGTGTGCGCTCCGTGCTGACCCGTGTGTGTGTGCTCCTGTGGTTTGCATGCTCTCTTGTGTGTGTGTGTGTGTGTGTGACTGTGTGTGTGTGAGCTGTGTGTGTGCTGTGTGTGTGCGCTGTGTGTGTGCGCTCCGTGCTGACCCGTGTGTGTGTGCTCCTGTGGTTTGCATGCTCTCTTGTGTGTGTGTGTGAGCTGTGTGTGTGTGCTGACCCGTGTGTGTGAGCTGTGTGTGTGTCTGTGTGTGTGTGACTGTGTGTGTGTGAGCTGTGTGTGTGNTGTGTGTGTGTGTGAGCTGTGTGTGTGTGTGTGTGTGNGCTGTGTGTGTGCTGTGTGTGTGAGCTGTGTGTGTGAGCTGTGTGTGTGTGCTGTGTGTGTGAGCTGTGTGTGTGCGCTCCGTGCTGACCCGTGTGTGTGTGCTGTGTGGTGAGCTGTGTGTGCTGTGTGTGTGCGCTCCGTGCTGACCCGTGTGTGTGTGCTGTGTGTGTGCTGTGTGTGTGAGTGCTCTGTGTGTGTCTGTGTGTGTGTGTGTGCGCTCCGTGCTGACCCGTGTGTGTGCTCCTGTGGTTTGCATGCTCTCTTGTGTGCCTGTGTGTGTGCGAGCTGTGTGTGTGTGAGCTGTGTGTGTGNGTGTGTGTGTGTGCTGTGTGTGTGTGAGCTGTGTGTGTGAGCTGTGTGTGTGAGCTCCGTGCTGACCCGTGTGTGTGTGTGTGTGAGCTGTGTGAGCTGTGTGTGAGCTGTGTGTGAGCTGTGTGTGTGCTCCGTGCTGACCCGTGTGTGTGTGCTCCTGTGGTTTGCATGCTCTCTTGTCGGCGGTGCGGCCCACGCGACGCTGTGAGTAACTCCACGGCCCCCCCCCCCGCCCGGCTCCAACAACCCCCGCCCCCGCACGAGTCCTGCAAACGACCGCGACCCCGTGTCCATGACCCCGTGACCATGACCCCGTGTCCGTGACGACGTGTCCGTGACTCCGTGTCCGTGAACCCGTGTCCGTGACTCCGTGTCCGTGAACCCGTGTCCGTAAACCCGTGTCAGTGACCCCGTGTCCGTGACCCCGTGTCCGTGACCCGTGTCCGTGACCCGTGTCAGTGACCCGTGTCCGTGACCCGTGACCGTGACCCCGTGTCCGTGACCCCGTGTCCGTGACGACGTGTCCGTGACGACGTGTCCGTGACCCCGTGTCCGTGACCCGTGTCCGTGACCACGTGTCCGTGACCCCTGTCCGTGACCCGTGTCCGTGACCCGTGTCCGTGACCCGTGTCCTTGACCCCGTGTCCGTGACCACGTGTCCGTGACGACGTGTCCATGACCCGTGTCCGTGACCCCGTGTCCGTGACCCCGTGTCCATGATGACGTGTCCGTGACCCGTGTCCACGTGTCCATGACCCCATGTCCATGAGCCAGTGTCCTCCTGCGACCCCGCGTCCGTGACCCCGTGTCCATGACCCCGTGTCCTACTATGACCCGTGTCCGTGACCCGCGTCCTTGACCCCGTGTCCATGACGACGTGTCCTACTATGACCCGTGTCCGTGACCCCATGTCCTTGAGCCAGTGTCCTCCTGCGACCCCGTGTCTCTCTCTCCCCCACACCAACCCCCCACTGAATCTTAANCCCCCTCCCGCCCTCCCCCCTCCCCCCACACTGTCAATTCAAATTGCCGCGCCGGGAGATTGGGATCGAACCTCTGGGTCAGGAGTCGAACCAGAGCGGAGTGCAGTGCCTCCTGGCCTCTAGAGAGAGGGGGGGGGGGGTGAGTGAGTGAGTGCGAGTGACTGGGTGAGTGAGTGCGAGTGACTGGGTGAGTGAGTGACTGACTGAGTGAGTCTGACTGAGTGAGTGACTGAGTGACTGAGTGTGAGCGACTGAGTGAGTGAGTGTGAGCGACTGAGTGAGTGAGTGTGGAGTGAATGTGAATGTGTGTAGTTTGACTGGTAGTGTGTGAGTGAGAGTGAGTGTAGTGTAGTGTGGTGTGAGTGACTGAGTGTGTGGTGTGTGTGATATGAGTGAGTGTAGTGTGTGAGTGAGTGTGTGGTAAGTGTGTGTGGTGTGAGTGATTGTAGGGCATGTGAGTGACTGAGTGAATTATTCTAAGGGAGGGTGAGTGAATGTGAGTGAGTGCAAATGTGAAGAAGAGTGTGTGAGTGTGGGTGGGTGAGTGTGGGTGGGTGTGGGTGGGTGAGTGTGGGTGTGTGTGGGTGGGCGGGCGGGTGAGTGTGGGGTCAGTGTGGGTGGCGGTGAGTGTGGTGGGTGAGTGAGTGAGTGAGTGTGGGTGAGTGTGGGTGGGTGATTGTGGGCGAGTGAGAGAGGCAAGTTTCGTGTCTCTGTGTAAGTCCACCAGTCTCGCTCACCAGTCTGGCTCACCAGTCTGGCTCACTCACCAGTCTGGCTCACCAGTCTGGCTCACTCACCAGTCTGGCTCACTCACCAGTCTGGCTCACCAGTCTGGCTCACTCACCAGCCTCGCTCACCAGTCTGGCTCACTCACCAGTCTGGCTCACCAGTCTGGCTCACCAGTCTGGCTCACTCACCAGTCTGGCTCACCAGTCTGGCTCACCAGTCTAGCTCACCAGTCTGGCTCACCAGTCTGGCTCACCAGTCTGGCTCACCAGTCTGGCTCACTCACCAGTCTGGCTCACCAGTCTGGCTCACTCACCAGCCTCGCTCACCAGTCTGGCTCACTCACCAGTCTGGCTCACCAGTCTGGCTCACCAGTCTGGCTCACTCACCAGTCTGGCTCACCAGTCTGGCTCACCAGTCTAGCTCACCAGTCTGGCTCACCAGTCTGGCTCACCAGTCTGGCTCACCAGTCTGGCTCACCAGTCTGGCTCACCAGTCTAGCTCACCAGTCTGGCTCACCAGTCTGGCTCACCAGTCTGGCTCACCAGTCTGGCTCACCAGTCTGGCTCACCACTGGCTCACCAGTCTGGCTCACCAGTCTGGCTCACCAGTCTGGCTCACCAGTCTGGCTCACGCTGTCCCGTGGTCTGTGCCGCTGCAGTGTTTGACCAACTAGACCTGGTGACCTACGAGGAGGTGGTCAAGCTGCCCGCGTTCAAACGGAAAACCCTGGTGCTGCTCACGCTCACTCACCACGCTCACCACGCACACTCACCACGCTCACCACGCTCGCCACGNTCACCACGCTCACCACGCTCACTCACCACGCTCACATCANCACGCTCACCACGCTCACCACGCTCACCACGCTCACCACGCTCACCACCACCATCACCACGCTCACCACGCTCACCACGCTCACCACGCTCACCACCACGCTCACCACGCTCACCACGCTCACCACGCTCACCACGCTCACCACCACCATCACCACGCTCACCACGCTCACCACGCTCACTCACCACCATCACCACACTCACCACGCTCACCACGCTCACCACGCTCACCACGCTCACTCACCACCATCACCACGCTCACCGCTCACCACGCTCACCACGCTCACTCACCACGCTCACNACACTCACCACGCTCACCACGCTCACCATCGCTCACTCACCACGCACGCTCACTCACCACTCGCACACTCACCACGCTCACCACGCTCACTCACCACACTCACCACGCTCACTCACCACCATCACCACGCTCACCACGCTCTCACCACGCTCACCACCACCGCCACCATCACCACTACTACCACTACCATCACTACCACCACCACCATCACTACCGCAACCACCACCACCATCGCCACCATCACCACTACTACCACTACCATCACTACTACCACCATCACTACCGCCACCACCGCCACCATCACTACTACCTCACTACTACCTCCACCATCACTACACCACTACCACCACTACTACCGCCACCATCACTACCACCACCACCGCCGTGTGGATATGGTTGTAAGCCGGTCACCCGGTAAGCTGGTAAATGGGCAAGTCTGTACAGTAGTTTGTGGTAAACTTCTTTCGCACCGTACACAGCCACACGTGCTCATCGCATCTACAGGAAGCCAGGAAACGGGTAACCGGTAACCCGTAATCGGTGCACGGTAAACCGGTAAACCACGAGGACTACCGCATTCTTCAGCTTGGTTCTTACCGTAGGGGCTCGGAGATGTTGACTACCTCGCCTGGCCTACAGGAGGTCGTGGGTTTGATCCGACCCTGACGCCTGCTGCTGCTGTGTATGTGGAGTCTGCGTCTCCCTCCCCGTGGTGGTCGCTGCGTGGAATTGTCCCCGGACCTCCGGTTTTTCCTTCCATATTTAGAACGAGCATCGTCAGCACGCGTTCACATTACTTGGCTGCTATCACGTGATCAGCCACTTGGTCGAGCTGTCATTTCAGGTCGCTCCTGAAAAAAATCTGCGTAACTCAGTGGGGCCCGACACCTGGTCAAATGAAGTCTTTGTTCATTAGTTAATTAGTTACCATCCCATATTTACCGAATCCAAGAAAATACTCGATTGGGATTGAAGATTTTACTCACCCACCCACCCACTCACCCACTAAATCACACACTTGCTAATCCACTCACCCACCCACCCACTCACCCACCCACTCACCCACTCAATCACACACTTGCTAATCCACCCACCCACTCACTCACCCACTCAATCACACACTTGCTAATCCACCCACCCACTCACCCACTCACCCACTCAATCACACACTTGCTAATCCACTCACCCACCCACTCACTCACCCACTCAATCACACACTTGCTAATCCACTCACTCACCCACTCACTCAATCACACACTTGCTAATCCACTCACCCACCCACTCACTCACCCACTCAATCACACACTTGCTAATTCACTCACCCACCCACTCACTCACCCACTCAATCACACACTTGCTAATCCACTCACCCACCCACTCACTCACCCACTCAATCACACACTTGCTAATCCACTCACCCACCCACTCACTCACCCACTCACCCACACACTTGTTAATCCACTCACCCACCCACTCACTCACCCACTCACTCACCCACTCACCCACACACTTGCTAATCCACTCACCCACCCACTCACTCACCCACTCACTCACCCACTCAATCACACACTTGCTAATTCACCCACCCACCCACTCACTCAATCACACACTTGCTAATCCACCCACCCACCCACCCACTCACTCACCCACTCACTCACCCACTCAATCACACACTTGCTAATCCACTCACCCACTTGCTAATCCACTCACCCACCCACTCACTCACCCACTCAATCACACACTTGCTAATCCACTCACCCACCCACTCACTCACTCAATCACACACTTGCTAATCCACCCACCCACCCACTCACTCACCCACTCACTCACCCACTCAATCACATACTTGCTAATCCACTCACCCACCCACTCACTCACCCACTCAATCACACATTTGCTAATCCACCCACCCACCCACCCACTCACTCACCCACTCAATCACACACTTGCTAATCCACTCACCCACCCACTCACTCTCCCACTAAATCACACACTTGCTAATCCACTCACCCACCCACTCACTCACCCACTCAATCACACACTTGCTAATCCACTCACCACCCACTCACTCTCCCACTAAATCACACACTTGCTAATCCACTCACCCACCCACTCACTCTCCCTCTCAATCACACACTTGCTAATCCACTCACCCACCCACCCACTCACCCACTCAATCACACACTTGCTAATCCACTCACCCACTCACTCACCCACTCAATCACACACTTGCTAATCCACTCACCCACTCACTCACCCACTCAATCACACACTTGCTAATCCACTCACCCACCCACTCACTCACCCACTCAATCACACACTTGCTAATCCACTCACCCACCCACTCACTCACTCACCCACTCAATCACACACTTGCTAATCCACTCACCCACCCACCCACTCACCCACTCACTCACACACTTGCTAATCCACTCACTCACCCACCCACTCACTCACCCACTCAATCACACACTTGCTAATCCACTCACCCACCCACTCACTCACTCACCCACTCACTCACCCACTCAATCACACACTTGCTAATCCACTCACCCACCCACCCACTCACCCACTCAATCACACACTTGCTAATCCACTCACCCACCCACTCACTCACCCACTCAATCACACACTTGCTAATCCACTCACCCACCCACGCACTCACCCACTCACTCACACACTTGCTAATCCACTCACCCACCCACTCACCCACCCACTCACTCACCCACTCACCCACCCACCCACTCACCCACTCACTCACCCACTCACTCACTCACTCACCCACTCAATCACACACTTGCTAATCCACTCACCCACCCACTCACTCACCCACTCAATCACACACTTGCTAATCCACTAACCCACCCACCCACTCACCCACTCAATCACACACTGCTAATTCACTCACCCACCCACCACTCACCCACTCAATCACACACTTGCTAATCCACTCACCCACCCACTCACTCACCCACTTGCTAATCCACTCACCCACCCACTCACCCACCCACCTACCCACTCACTCACCCACTCACTCACTCACACACTTGCTAATCCACCCACCCACTCATCCACCCACCCACTCACCCACCCACCCACTCACCCACCATCACAATTGAGACTTCCCTGGTCTCTTGGACAACTTGGAACTTGGAGGCTGCTCTGATACTGACCCCTGACCCCTCCCCCCCTCCCCTCCCCTTTCCCCTCCCCCAGGAGCCCACGGGGTGGGGCGACGTCACATCAAGAACACGCTCATCACCAAACACCCAGAGCAGTTCGCCTATCCCATACCACGTGAGTAGTCCTCACCACTCACCCACCACTCACTCACTCACTCACCACGTGAGTAGTCCTCACCACTCACCCACCACTCACTCACTCACCACGTGAGTATCCCATACCACGTGAGTAGTCACTCACTCACCACTCACTCACCACTCACCACGTGAGTATCCCATACCACGTGAGTCCTCACCACTCACTCACCACTCACTCACCACGTGAGCTCACCACTCACTCACCACTCGCTCACCACTCACTCACTCACCACTGTCACCCCCAGACACGACGCGGCCGGCGAGGAAGGAGGAGGAGGACGGCAAGAACTACCACTTTGTGACGCACGAGCAGATGATGCTGGAGATCGCCAACAACGAGTACCTGGAGTACGGCAGCCACGAGGAGGCCATGTACGGCACCAAGCTCTCCACCATCCGCAAGATCCACCTCGACTCACTCATGGCCATCCTGGACGTGGAGCCACAGGTGTGGTGGGGGAGGGGGGGGTGGAGAGGGGGGGAGGGAGAGAGGGGGGAGATGGAGGGAGGGAGGGGGGAGATGGAGAGGGGGGGGAGAGGGAGAGGGGGGAGAGGGGGGGAGGAGGGGAGAGGGGGGGAGGGAGGGAGGGGGGAGAGGGGGGGGGGCATTCAGCAGCTCCTCTCTCTCAGCGTGGAGCGTCAGGCCACGAGCAGCAGCAGCAGTGTGGACTGGCACCCATCCGTTCCATCTGCACGGTGGAATCGAGCGTTGGCACTGGTCGCTCACCAATTACTCACCCCCTCCCCGCTCACCCCCCCTCCCCCGCTCATCCCCCCTCCCCGCTCACCCCCCCCCGCTCCCCCCCCCGCTCCGCCCCCCGCTCACCCCCCCCCGCTCACCCCCCCCCGCTCACCCCCCCCGCCCCGCCCCCCCGCAGGCTCTCAAGGTGCTGAGGACGGCTGAGTTTGCTCCGTTCATCGTCTTCATCGCCGCTCCCACGGTGACACCAGCCATGAACGAGGTGAGCACCACCACCACCACCATCATGACCACCACCACAACCATCACGACCATCACAACCACAACCACCACCACCACCACAACCACCACAACCATCACCACCACAACGACCACCACGACGACCACCACCACCACCAGCACTATCACAAACACTACCATCACCACAACCATCACCACCAACACAACATGCACCACAACCACCATGAACGAGGTGAGCCCCACAACCATGGACACAACCACAACCACCACCATGAACACCACCACCATGAACACCACCACCATGAACACCACCACCATGAACACCACCACCATGAACACCACCACCATGAACACCACCACCATGAACACCACCACCTCCACTACTACCACCACCACCACCTCCAACACCGCCTCTACCATTAACACCGCCACCACTACCATGAACACCACCACCGTCTCCACCACCTCCACCACCACCACAACCACCAGAAGAACTGCCACCGCCGCTAGCGCCAATATCACCACCACCGCCATGAACATTGCCACAAACACCACAACAACTACCACCAGCACCTCCACAACCACCGCATCCACCACAACTATCACCGACACAACCACCGCCACCTCCGCCACCTCCACTATCATTGCCACCTTCACTAAGCGCCACTACCACCACCACCATAGCGTCATTGACATCACCACAGCGCCACCACCGCCACTCCCAGAGCACCACAGCGCCACCACCACCACCACTAATGACACCACCACCACAGTGNCACCACCACCACCACTAATGACACCACCACCACTAATGACACCACCACCACAGTGCCACCACCACTAATGACACCACCACCACAGTGCCACCACCACTAATGACACCACCACCACAGTGCCACCACCACCACCACTAATGACACCACCACCACTAATGACACCACCACCACAGTGCCACCACCACCACCACTAATGACACCACCACCACTAATGACACCACCACCACAGTGCCACCACCACTAATGACACCACCACCACAGTGCCACCACCACCACCACTAATGACACCACCACCACTAATGACACCACCACCACATGCCACCACCACTAATGACACCACCACCACAGTGCCACCACCACTAATGACACCACCACCACAGTGCCACCACCACTAATGACACCACCACCACATGCCACCACCACCACCACTAATGACACCACCACCACAGTGCCACCACCACCACCACTAATGACACCACCACCACTAATGACACCACCACCACAGTGCCACCACCACTAATGACACCACCACCACAGTGCCACCACCACTAATGACACCACCACCACAGTGCCACCACCACTAATGACACCACCACCACAGTGCCACCACCACCACCACTAATGACACCACCACCACTAATGACACCACCACCACAGGGCCACCACCACTAATGACACCACCACCACAGGGCCACCACCACTAATGACACCACCACCACAGTGCCACCACCACTAATGACACCACCACCACAGTGCCACCACCACCACCACTAATGACACCACCACCACAGTGCCACCACCACTAATGACACCACCACCACAGTGCCACCACCACCACCACTAATGACACCACCACCACAGTGCCACCACCACTAATGACACCACCACCACAGTGCCACCACCACCACCACTAATGACACCACCACCACAGTGCCACCACCACTAATGACACCACCACCACAGTGCCACCACCACTAATGACACCACCACCACTAATGACACCACCACCACAGGGCCACCACCACTAATGACACCACCACCACAGGGCCACCACCACTAATGACACCACCACCACAGGCCACCACCACTAATGACACCACCACCACAGTGCCACCACCACCACCACTAATGACACCACCACCACAGTGCCACCACCACTAATGACACCACCACCACAGTGCCACCACCACCACCACTAATGACACCACCACCACAGTGCCACCACCACTAATGACACCACCACCACAGTGCCACCACCACCACTAATGACACCACCACCACAGTGCCACCACCACCACCACTAATGACACCACCACCACAGTGCCACCACCACTAATGACACCACCACCACAGTGCCACCACCACCACCACTAATGACACCACCACCACAGTGCCACCACCACTAATGACACCACCACCACAGTGCCACCACCACTAATGACACCACCACCACAGGGCCACCACCACCACCACTAATGACACCACCACCACAGTGCCACCACCACCACAGTGCCACCACCACCACCACCACTAATGACACCACCACCACAGCGCCACCACCACCACAGTGCCACCACCACCACCACCACTAATGACACCACCACCACAGCGCCACCACCACCACAGCGCCACCACCACCACCACCACTAATGACACCACCACCACAGCGCCACCACCACCACAGTGCCACCACCACCACCACTAATGACACCACCACCACAGCGCCACCACCACCACAGTGCCACCACCACCACCACTAATGACACCACCATCCAGCGCCACCACCACCACAGTGCCACCACCGACACCACTAATGACACCACCACCACAGTGCCACCACCACCACCACTAATGACACCACCACCACAGTGCCACCACCACCACTAATGACACCACCACCACAGCGCCACCACCACCACAGTGCCACCACCACCACTAATGACACCACCACCACAGCGCCACCACCACCACCACTAATGACACCACCACCACAGTGCCACCACCACCACAGTGCCACCACCGACACCACTAATGACACCACCACCACAGTGCCACCACCACCACTAATGACACCACCACCACAGTGCCACCACCACCACTAATGACACCACCACCACAGCGCCACACCACCACAGTGCCACCACCGACACCACCACCACAGTGCCACCACCACCACCAACGACACCACCACCACAGCGCCACCACCACCACCACTAATGACACCACCACCACAGTGCCACCACCACTAATGACACCACCACCACAGCGCCACCACCCACTCGCCATGGCACCACCACCACAGCGCCACCACCACCACAGTGCCACCACCACCACCAACGACACCACCACCACAGTGCCACCACCACCACCAACGACACCACCACCACAGTGCCACCACCACCACCAACGACACCACCACCACCGCACCACCACCACCGCCCTATCCTCTGTATGGAATGCCGCTGCCGTGGTGTGGGTGACGGACGCTCACGTGCTCACGTGCGTTGTGTGTATTTTTACTTTTCGCTTCGCTTTGGCTTTGTCCGTTCCTCTGCTATCTGGCGCCCCGCTGCATGCCTCCAATGTACCCCGTAGCTCCCACGCTGGTGTAAGAAGTTGCCAGTAAGTACGTTTATTTTCCTTTGCATTCTACCCATTGTAGCGCTCGTTAGCCCGCTCGCTAGATCGCTCGTTAGACCGCTCGTTAGTTAGTTCGTTAGACCGTTAGACCGCTCGTTAGCTCGCTCGTTAGTTAGATCGCTCATTAGTCCGCTCGCTAGACTGCTCGTTAGTTCACTCGCTAGACCGCTCGTTAGTTCGCTCGTTAGACCGCTCGTTAGTTCGCTCGCTCGTTAGCTCGGTCGTTAGCCCGCTCAGCCACAGAATTTAGCGACGTAGAATACGCCGGTTTCGTTGTTGTTGTGGGTTAGGCCGCTTACATCAGAATGATCTGGTTCAGTCCACCCACTCATCCACTCGCTCATCATCTCAGCTGCTCACACCACCCACCCAACCTACCCACTCATCCACTCCACCCAGCCAACCTACCCACTCATCCACTCGTCCACGCGCTCCCCAACTCACCCACTCGCCCAGAATGCAATTCAAAAATCAACACGGTGACCATGACGATGAGAAGCCGCCGCTTGGTGGAGCTTTCATTAGTGATAGCCAGCGGGTCGCTTAGTTCTAGTGTGGCTCTCTTCGTGAGTGAAACTGGGCGGGGTGGTCGTGAGTCTCTTCGTGAACTTTGTGAGTGAAACTGGGTGGTCGTGAGTCACATCGTGAACTCTGTGAGTGAAACTGGCGGGGGTGATCGTGACCCCGATCGTGAACTTGTGAGTGAAACTGGGTGATGGTGAGTCTCGTCGTGAACTCTGTGAGTGAAACTGGGTGATCGTGAGTCTCATCGTGAACTCTGTGAGTGAAACTGGGTGATGGTGAGTCTCGTCGTGAACTTTGTGAGTGAAACTGGGTGATCGCGAGTCTCATCGTGAACTTTGTGAGTGAAACTGGGTGATGGTGAGTCTCGTCGTGAACTCTGTGAGTGAAACTGGGTGATCGTGAGTCTCATCGTGAACTCTGTGAGTGAAACTGGGTGATGGTGAGTCTCGTCGTGAACTCTGTGAGTGAAACTGGGTGATGGTGAGTCTCATCGTGAACTTTGTGAGTGAAACTGGGTGATGGTGAGTCTCATCGTGAACTTTGTGAGTGAAACTGGGTGATGGTGAGTCTCGTCGTGAACTCTGTGAGTGAAACTGGGTGATCGTGAGTCTCATCGTGAACTCTGTGAGTGAAACTGGGTGATGGTGAGTCTCATCGTGAACTCTGTGAGTGAAACTGGGTGATGGTGAGTCTCATCGTGAACTCTGTGAGTGAAACTGGGTGATGGTGAGTCTCATCGTGAACTCTGTGAGTGAAACTGGGTGATCGTGAGTCTCATCGTGAACTTTGTGAGTGAAACTGGGTGATCGCGAGTCTCATCGTGAACTCTGTGAGTGAAACTGGGTGATGGTGAGTCTCATCGTGAACTCTGTGAGTGAAACTGGGTGATGGTGAGTCTCATCGTGAACTCTGTGAGTGAAACTGGGTGATCGTGAGTCTCATCGTGAACTTTGTGAGTGAAACTGGGTGATCGCGAGTCTCATCGTGAACTTTGTGAGTGAAACTGGGTGAGGGTGAGTCTCGTCGTGAACTTTGTGAGTGAAACTGGGTGATCGCGAGTCTCATCGTGAACTTTGTGAGTGAAACTGGGTGATGGTGAGTCTCGTCGTGAACTTTGTGAGTGAAACTGGGTGATGGTGAGTCTCGTCGTGAACTTTGTGAGTGAAACTGGGTGATCGCGAGTCTCATCGTGAACTTTGTGAGTGAAACTGGGTGATGGTGAGTCTCATCGTGAACTTTGTGAGTGAAACTGGGTGATGGTGAGTCTCGTCGTGAACTTTGTGAGTGAAACTGGGTGATGGTGAGTCTCATCGTGAACTCTGTGAGTGAAACTGGGTGATGGTGAGTCTCGTCGTGAACTTTGTGAGTGAAACTGGGTGATGGCGAGTCTCATCGTGATCTTTGTGAGTGAAACTGGGTGATGGTGAGTCTCATCGTGAACTTTGTGAGTGAAACTGGGTGATGGTGAGTCTCATCGTGATCTTTGTGAGTGAAACTGGGTGATGGTGAGTCTCATCGTGAACTTTGTGAGTGAAACTGGGTGATGGTGAGTCTCATCGTGAACTTTGTGAGTGAAACTGGGTGATGGTGAGTCTCGTCGTGAACTTTGTGAGTGAAACTGGTGATGGTGAGTCTCATCGTGAACTTTGTGAGTGAAACTGGGTGATGGTGAGTCTCATCGTGAACTCTGTGAGTGAAACTGGGTGATGGTGAGTCTCGTCGTGAACTTGTGAGTGAAACTGGGTGATCGTGAGTCTCATCGTGAACTCTGTGAGTGAAACTGGGTGATGGTGAGTCTCATCGTGAACTTTGTGAGTGAAACTGGGTGATGATGAGTCTCGTCGTGAACTTTGTGAGTGAAACTGGGTGATGGTGAGTCTCGTCGTGAACTTTGTGAGTGAAACTGGGTGATGATGAGTCTCGTCGTGAACTTTGTGAGTGAAACTGGGTGATGATGAGTCTCATCGTGAACTTTGTGAGTGAAACTGGGTGATGATGAGTCTCGTCGTGAACTTTGTGAGTGAAACTGGGTGATGGTGAGTCTCGTCGTGAACTTTGTGAGTGAAACTGGGTGATGGCGAGTCTCATCGTGATCTTTGTGAGTGAAACTGGGTGATGGTGAGTCTCATCGTGATCTTTGTGAGTGAAACTGGGTGATGGTGAGTCTCATCGTGAACTTTGTGAGTGAAACTGGGTGATGGTGAGTCTCATCGTGAACTTTGTGAGTGAAACTGGGTGATGGTGAGTCTCATCGTGAACTCTGTGAGTGAAACTGGGTGATGGTGAGTCTCATCGTGAACTCTGTGAGTGAAACTGGGTGATGGCGAGTCTCATCGTGAACTTTGTGAGTGAAACTGGGTGATGGTGAGTCTCATCGTGATCTTTGTGAGTGAAACTGGGTGATGGTGAGTCTCATCGTGAACTTTGTGAGTGAAACTGGGTGATGGTGAGTCTCATCGTGAACTTTGTGAGTGAAACTGGGTGATGGTGAGTCTCGTCGTGAACTTTGTGAGTGAAACTGGGTGATGGTGAGTCTCATCGTGAACTCTGTGAGTGAAACTGGGTGATGGTGAGTCTCATTGTGAACTCTGTGAGTGAAACTGGGTGATGGCGAGTCTCATCGTGAACTTTGTGAGTGAAACTGGGTGATGGTGAGTCTCATCGTGATCTTTGTGAGTGAAACTGGGTGATGGTGAGTCTCATCGTGAACTTTGTGAGTGAAACTGGGTGATGGTGAGTCTCATCGTGAACTTTGTGAGTGAAACTGGGTGATGGTGAGTCTCGTCGTGAACTTTGTGAGTGAAACTGGGTGATGGTGAGTCTCATGGTGAACTTTGTGAGTGAAACTGGGTGATGGTGAGTCTCATGGTGAACTTTGTGAGTGAAACTGGGTGATGGTGAGTCTCATGGTGAACTTTGTGAGTGAAACTGGGTGATCGTGAGTCTCATCGTGATCTTTGTGAGTGAAACTGGGTGATCGCGAGTCTCATCGTGAACTCTGTGAGTGAAACTGGGTGATGGTGAGTCTCATCGTGAACTCTGTGAGTGAAACTGGGTGATCGCGAGTCTCATCGTGAACTTTGTGAGTGAAACTGGGTGATGGTGAGTCTCATCGTGAACTTTGTGAGTGAAACTGGGTGATCGCGAGTCTCATCGTGAACTTGTGAGTGAAACTGGGTGATGGTGAGTCTCATCGTGAACTTTGTGAGTGAAACTGGGTGATGGTGAGTCTCATCGTGAACTTTGTGAGTGAAACTGGGTGATGATGAGTCTCGTCGTGAACTTTGTGAGTGAAACTGGGTGATGATGAGTCTCATCGTGAACTTTGTGAGTGAAACTGGGTGATGATGAGTCTCGTCGTGAACTTTGTGAGTGAAACTGGGTGATGGTGAGTCTCGTCGTGAACTTTGTGAGTGAAACTGGGTGATGGCGAGTCTCATCGTGATCTTTGTGAGTGAAACTGGGTGATGGTGAGTCTCATCGTGATCTTTGTGAGTGAAACTGGGTGATGGTGAGTCTCATCGTGAACTTTGTGAGTGAAACTGGGTGATGGTGAGTCTCATCGTGAACTTTGTGAGTGAAACTGGGTGATGGTGAGTCTCATCGTGAACTCTGTGAGTGAAACTGGGTGATGGTGAGTCTCATCGTGAACTCTGTGAGTGAAACTGGGTGATGGCGAGTCTCATCGTGAACTTTGTGAGTGAAACTGGGTGATGGTGAGTCTCATCGTGATCTTTGTGAGTGAAACTGGGTGATGGTGAGTCTCATCGTGAACTTTGTGAGTGAAACTGGTGATGGTGAGTCTCATCGTGAACTTTGTGAGTGAAACTGGGTGATGGTGAGTCTCGTCGTGAACTTTGTGAGTGAAACTGGGTGATGGTGAGTCTCATCGTGAACTCTGTGAGTGAAACTGGGTGATGGTGAGTCTCATTGTGAACTCTGTGAGTGAAACTGGGTGATGGCGAGTCTCATCGTGAACTTTGTGAGTGAAACTGGGTGATGGTGAGTCTCATCGTGATCTTTGTGAGTGAAACTGGGTGATGGTGAGTCTCATCGTGAACTTTGTGAGTGAAACTGGGTGATGGTGAGTCTCATCGTGAACTTTGTGAGTGAAACTGGGTGATGGTGAGTCTCGTCGTGAACTTTGTGAGTGAAACTGGGTGATGGTGAGTCTCATCGTGAACTTTGTGAGTGAAACTGGGTGATGGTGAGTCTCATCGTGAACTCTGTGAGTGAAACTGGGTGATGGTGAGTCTCATCGTGAACTCTGTGAGTGAAACTGGGTGATGGCGAGTCTCATCGTGAACTTTGTGAGTGAAACTGGGTGATGGTGAGTCTCATCGTGATCTTTGTGAGTGAAACTGGGTGATGGTGAGTCTCATCGTGAACTTTGTGAGTGAAACTGGGTGATGGTGAGTCTCATCGTGAACTTTGTGAGTGAAACTGGGTGATGGTGAGTCTCGTCGTGAACTTTGTGAGTGAAACTGGGTGATGGTGAGTCTCATCGTGAACTTTGTGAGTGAAACTGGGTGATGGTGAGTCTCATCGTGAACTCTGTGAGTGAAACTGGGTGATGGTGAGTCTCGTCGTGAACTTTGTGAGTGAAACTGGGTGATGGTGAGTCTCATCGTGAACTCTGTGAGTGAAACTGGGTGATGGTGACTCTCATCGTGAACTTTGTGAGTGAAACTGGGTGATGGTGAGTCTCATCGTGAACTTGTGAGTGAAACTGGGTGATCGGAGTCTCATCGTGAACTTTGTGAGTGAAACTGGGTGATGGTGAGTCTCATCGTGAACTTTGTGAGTGAAACTGGGTGATGGTGAGTCTCGTCGTGAACTTTGTGAGGAAACTGGGTGATGGTGAGTCTCATCGTGAACTCTGTGAGTGAAACTGGGTGATGGTGAGTCTCGTCGTGAACTTTGTGAGTGAAACTGGGTGATGGCGAGTCTCATCGTGATCTTTGTGAGTGAAACTGGGTGATGGTGAGTCTCATCGTGAACTTTGTGAGTGAAACTGGGTGATGGTGAGTCTCATCGTGATCTTTGTGAGTGAAACTGGGTGATGGTGAGTCTCATCGTGAACTTTGTGAGTGAAACTGGGTGATGGTGAGTCTCATCGTGAACTTTGTGAGTGAAACTGGGTGATGGTGAGTCTCGTCGTGAACTTTGTGAGTGAAACTGGGTGATGGTGAGTCTCATCGTGAACTTGTGAGTGAAACTGGGTGATGGTGAGTCTCATCGTGAACTCTGTGAGTGAAACTGGGTGATGGTGAGTCTCGTCGTGAACTTTGTGAGTGAAACTGGGTGATCGTGAGTCTCATCGTGAACTCTGTGAGTGAAACTGGGTGATGGTGAGTCTCATCGTGAACTTTGTGAGTGAAACTGGGTGATGATGAGTCTCGTCGTGAACTTTGTGAGTGAAACTGGGTGATGGTGAGTCTCGTCGTGAACTTTGTGAGTGAAACTGGGTGATGATGAGTCTCGTCGTGAACTTTGTGAGTGAAACTGGGTGATGATGAGTCTCATCGTGAACTTTGTGAGTGAAACTGGGTGATGATGAGTCTCGTCGTGAACTTTGTGAGTGAAACTGGGTGATGGTGAGTCTCGTCGTGAACTTTGTGAGTGAAACTGGGTGATGGCGAGTCTCATCGTGATCTTTGTGAGTGAAACTGGGTGATGGTGAGTCTCATCGTGATCTTTGTGAGTGAAACTGGGTGATGGTGAGTCTCATCGTGAACTTTGTGAGTGAAACTGGGTGATGGTGAGTCTCATCGTGAACTTTGTGAGTGAAACTGGGTGATGGTGAGTCTCATCGTGAACTCTGTGAGTGAAACTGGGTGATGGTGAGTCTCATCGTGAACTCTGTGAGTGAAACTGGGTGATGGCGAGTCTCATCGTGAACTTGTGAGTGAAACTGGGTGATGGTGAGTCTCATCGTGATCTTTGTGAGTGAAACTGGGTGATGGTGAGTCTCATCGTGAACTTTGTGAGTGAAACTGGGTGATGGTGAGTCTCATCGTGAACTTTGTGAGTGAAACTGGGTGATGGTGAGTCTCGTCGTGAACTTTGTGAGTGAAACTGGGTGATGGTGAGTCTCATCGTGAACTCTGTGAGTGAAACTGGGTGATGGTGAGTCTCATTGTGAACTCTGTGAGTGAAACTGGGTGATGGCGAGTCTCATCGTGAACTTTGTGAGTGAAACTGGGTGATGGTGAGTCTCATCGTGATCTTTGTGAGTGAAACTGGGTGATGGTGAGTCTCATCGTGAACTTTGTGAGTGAAACTGGGTGATGGTGAGTCTCATCGTGAACTTTGTGAGTGAAACTGGGTGATGGTGAGTCTCGTCGTGAACTTTGTGAGTGAAACTGGGTGATGGTGAGTCTCATGGTGAACTTTGTGAGTGAAACTGGGTGATGGTGAGTCTCATGGTGAACTTTGTGAGTGAAACTGGGTGATGGTGAGTCTCATGGTGAACTTTGTGAGTGAAACTGGGTGATCGTGAGTCTCATCGTGATCTTTGTGAGTGAAACTGGGTGATCGCGAGTCTCATCGTGAACTCTGTGAGTGAAACTGGGTGATGGTGAGTCTCATCGTGAACTCTGTGAGTGAAACTGGGTGATCGCGAGTCTCATCGTGAACTTGTGAGTGAAACTGGGTGATGGTGAGTCTCATCGTGAACTTGTGAGTGAAACTGGGTGATCGCGAGTCTCATCGTGAACTTTGTGAGTGAAACTGGGTGATGGTGAGTCTCATCGTGAACTTTGTGAGTGAAACTGGGTGATGGTGAGTCTCATCGTGAACTTTGTGAGTGAAACTGGGTGATGATGAGTCTCGTCGTGAACTTTGTGAGTGAAACTGGGTGATGTGAGTCTCATCGTGAACTTTGTGAGTGAAACTGGGTGATGATGAGTCTCGTCGTGAACTTTGTGAGTGAAACTGGGTGATGGTGAGTCTCGTCGTGAACTTTGTGAGTGAAACTGGGTGATGGCGAGTCTCATCGTGATCTTTGTGAGTGAAACTGGGTGATGGTGAGTCTCATCGTGATCTTTGTGAGTGAAACTGGGTGATGGTGAGTCTCATCGTGAACTTTGTGAGTGAAACTGGGTGATGGTGAGTCTCATCGTGAACTTTGTGAGTGAAACTGGGTGATGGTGAGTCTCATCGTGAACTCTGTGAGTGAAACTGGGTGATGGTGAGTCTCATCGTGAACTCTGTGAGTGAAACTGGGTGATGGCGAGTCTCATCGTGAACTTTGTGAGTGAAACTGGGTGATGGTGAGTCTCATCGTGATCTTTGTGAGTGAAACTGGGTGATGGTGAGTCTCATCGTGAACTTTGTGAGTGAAACTGGGTGATGGTGAGTCTCATCGTGAACTTTGTGAGTGAAACTGGGTGATGGTGAGTCTCGTCGTGAACTTTGTGAGTGAAACTGGGTGATGGTGAGTCTCATCGTGAACTCTGTGAGTGAAACTGGGTGATGGTGAGTCTCATGTGAACTCTGTGAGTGAAACTGGGTGATGGCGAGTCTCATCGTGAACTTTGTGAGTGAAACTGGGTGATGGTGAGTCTCATCGTGAACTTTGTGAGTGAAACTGGGTGATGGTGAGTCTCATCGTGAACTTTGTGAGTGAAACTGGGTGATGGTGAGTCTCGTCGTGAACTTTGTGAGTGAAACTGGGTGATGGTGAGTCTCATCGTGAACTTTGTGAGTGAAACTGGGTGATGGTGAGTCTCATCGTGAACTCTGTGAGTGAAACTGGGTGATGGTGAGTCTCATCGTGAACTCTGTGAGTGAAACTGGGTGATGGCGAGTCTCATCGTGAACTTTGTGAGTGAAACTGGGTGATGGTGAGTCTCATCGTGATCTTTGTGAGTGAAACTGGGTGATGGTGAGTCTCATCGTGAACTTTGTGAGTGAAACTGGGTGATGGTGAGTCTCATCGTGAACTTTGTGAGTGAAACTGGGTGATGGTGAGTCTCGTCGTGAACTTTGTGAGTGAAACTGGGTGATGGTGAGTCTCATCGTGAACTTTGTGAGTGAAACTGGGTGATGGTGAGTCTCATCGTGAACTCTGAGTGAAACTGGGTGATGGTGAGTCTCATCGTGAACTTGTGAGTGAAACTGGGTGATGGCGAGTCTCATCGTGAACTTTGTGAGTGAAACTGGGTGATGGTGAGTCTCATCGTGATCTTTGTGAGTGAAACTGGGTGATGGTGAGTCTCATCGTGAACTTTGTGAGTGAAACTGGGTGATGGTGAGTCTCATCGTGAACTTTGTGAGTGAAACTGGGTGATGGTGAGTCTCGTCGTGAACTTTGTGAGTGAAACTGGGTGATCGCGAGTCTCATCGTGAACTCTGTGAGTGAAACTGGGTGATGGTGAGTCTCATCGTGAACTTTGTGAGTGAAACTGGGTGATGGTGAGTCTCGTCGTGAACTTTGTGAGTGAAACTGGGTGATCGCGAGTCTCATCGTGAACTCTGTGAGTGAAACTGGGTGATCGCGAGTCTCATCGTGAACTTGTGAGTGAAACTGGGTGATGGTGAGTCTCATCGTGAACTTTGTGAGTGAAACTGGGTGATCGCGAGTCTCATCGTGAACTTTGTGAGTGAAACTGGGTGATGGTGAGTCTCATCGTGAACTTTGTGAGTGAAACTGGGTGATGGTGAGTCTCATCGTGAACTTTGTGAGTGAAACTGGGTGATCGTGAGTCTCATCGTGATCTTTGTGAGTGAAACTGGGTGATGGTGAGTCTCATCGTGAACTTTGTGAGTGAAACTGGGTGATCGTGAGTCTCATCGTGAACTCTGTGAGTGAAACTGGGTGATCGTGAGTCTCATCGTGAACTTTGTGAGTGAAACTGGGTGATGGTGAGTCTCATCGTGAACTCTGTGAGTGAAACTGGGTGATGGTGAGTCTCATCGTGAACTTTGTGAGTGAAACTGGGTGATCGCGAGTCTCATCGTGAACTCTGTGAGTGAAACTGGGTGATGGTGAGTCTCATCGTGAACTTTGTGAGTGAAACTGGGTGATGGTGAGTCTCGTCGTGAACTTGTGAGTGAAACTGGGTGATCGCGAGTCTCATCGTGAACTCTGTGAGTGAAACTGGGTGATCGCGAGTCTCATCGTGAACTTTGTGAGTGAAACTGGGTGATGGTGAGTCTCATCGTGAACTTTGTGAGTGAAACTGGGTGATCGCGAGTCTCATCGTGAACTTTGTGAGTGAAACTGGGTGATGGTGAGTCTCATCGTGAACTTTGTGAGTGAAACTGGGTGATGGTGAGTCTCATCGTGAACTTTGTGAGTGAAACTGGGTGATGGTGAGTCTCATCGTGATCTTTGTGAGTGAAACTGGGTGATGGTGAGTCTCATCGTGAACTTTGTGAGTGAAACTGGGTGATCGTGAGTCTCATCGTGAACTCTGTGAGTGAAACTGGGTGATCGTGAGTCTCATCGTGAACTTTGTGAGTGAAACTGGGTGATGGTGAGTCTCATCGTGAACTCTGTGAGTGAAACTGGGTGATGGTGAGTCTCATCGTGAACTTTGTGAGTGAAACTGGGTGATGGTGAGTCTCATCGTGAACTTTGTGAGTGAAACTGGGTGATGGCGAGTCTCATCGTGATCGCCGTCTCACGAGCGATCTCACCGCCACCTCGAGAGAGGACTTCTAAGAGCGTTCCTCACTAAACCCTCGACGGATTAACGCCGACGCCGCTGCCGGATTAACGACGCCGCCGCCGCCACCGCCGCTTTTTGCCACGACGGCGACCGACGTCCGGACGGTCGCAACGACGCCGATGACCGCAGCGCCCCCCCTGCCCGCCCCCACTCCGCAGGACGAGTCTCTGCAGCGCCTGCAGAAGGAGTCGGAGCTGCTGCAGAAGGCGTACGGCCACTACTTCGACCTGACGGTGGTCAACAACGAGATCGAGGAGACCATCCGCCAGGTGGAGGAGGCCATCGCCGCCGTCAGCGCCACGCCGCAGTGGGTCCCGTCTCCTGGGTCTACTGAGCGCCGCGGGGGGGGGGGGGGGGGCGTGACCCCCGCGTGACCCCCGCGTGACCCTCCCCGTCCACTCAGCCACCGCCCCCCGGGGGTGAAGGGGGGGGTGGAGGGGGGGGTGCGGCCGCCTAGCGAGCTTCTTCCACGGTGGTGGAGCTGTTTGGTTGAGAATCCGAGTTCCACCCCTCAACGCCCCCCCCCCCCCGCGTCCCGCACCCCCAAAGTCTCCTCCCACATCCCCCGCCGGGTAANCCCCCCCCCCCCCCACGTACGCAAGCCCCACCACCCACCCACGCAACGCCCACCACGTCGCCCTCCCCCGTGTGTGCGTGTGTGTACGTGCAAGTGCGTGTGTGTGCATGTGTGTGTATGTGTGTGTGCATCCAAGTGTGCGTGTCGTCGTGATGCGAGGTGGGGGGCAAGAGGGGGGAGGGGGGGGGGAGTTCTGTTGACATGTCAACATGCGACATGACAACATGTCGCATGTCGCCGGGCCGGCTGGATTCTTGTACGTGCTTCTGCGTGCGTGCGCGTGACGGCGGTCGGGAGGTGAGAGGCGAAGGAGGAGAGGTGACGGTGGACGGGCGGTGGCGTTGGGGGCAGACTTCTGTGACATCACTTGCGGGGGGGGGTCTGCGATCGCGGTTTCCGGCGGTTTCCGGTTCTCCGATGGCGACGTTTTTCCACTGCCGAACCCGAGCCAAGCCACCTGCAGGGCCAGCACGGCACTGGTGGGGGTTTTTCCCACTGGTCCACTTTTCCGAACCGACCCGGAACCAAACCGTGCTACGCTGGCCTCACGAGATATCAGATGGAGCCTTTCCACTGGCAAACTCGAGCTGAGCCAGAATCAAACCGTGCTACGCTGGCCTCACGAGATGTCAGATGGAGCCTTTTCCACTGGCAAACCCGAGCCGAGAGCCGAACCAGAACCAAACCGTGCTACGCTGGCCTCACGAGCCATACCGAGCCAGGCCGGCTCAGTATGGCCCTGGCACGGCTCGGCTTGTGTAGTGGAAAAAAAACAGCCTGGCTCGGTATGGCCCGGGGTTGTTGATGCCGATTGCTGATGCTGTGGGTGGTTGTTGGTAGGGGTGGTGGTGGTGGCGGTGGCTGATAGTATGGCTTGTTAATACGGGTTCTCCTTGATTCGGGTTGTTGATGGGGGTGGTTGGTGGTGGTGGGGGTTGTTGATCTGGGGATGGTTGTGGTGGTTGTTGGTGGTGGTGGTGAGTGGTGGTGGTGGTGGTGGGGTAATAAATAGTCAATTGCCACGGATGGGATATACGCGGCTCGCGATTGGATGGATGATTCGAACGGTCGACCAATTAGGCGGTGGAACTCGCAGNCCCCCCCCCCCCAACTCGCAGCCCCCCCCCAACTCACAGCCCCCCCAACTCACAGCCCCCCCCGTGCCCCCCCGTGCCCCCCCGTGCCCCCCCTTGTGAGGAGCCGACCCGAGGCGGCGGTGATGCCGCTTGGTGGCTCTCAACTCGGTGCGGCCTAGAGAAGCGTCAGCCGGTGGTGGGGGTAGTGGGGGGTGGTGGTGGTGGGTGGGTAGTGGGTAGTGGTGGGTAGTGGGTGGTGGGTGGGTGGCTAAATTGACTGGTTGATGTGGTGGGTGGTTGTTGATGTTGCTGGGTTGTTGGTGGGTGGTTGATGTGGTGGGTGGTTGATGTGGTGGGTGGTTGATGTGGTGGGTGGGTGGTGGTTGATGTGGTTGACGTGGCTGGGTTGTTGGTGGGTGGTTGATGTGGTGGGTGGGTGGTTGATGTGGTGGGTGGGTGGTTGATGTGGCTGGGTTGTTGGTGGGTGGTTGATGTGGTTGGTGGGTGGTTGCTGTGGTGGTGGGGTGGTTGCTGTGGTGGTGGGTGGTTGATGTGGTGGGTGGTTGCTGTGGTGGGTGGTTGCTGTGGTGGGTGGGTGGTTGATGTGGTGGGTGGTTGCTGTGTGGGTGGGTGGTTGATGTGGTGGGTGGTTGCTGTGGTGGGTGGGTGGTTGAGTGGTAGCTCGTGCCGACACTCCCGGGCACAGAGGCTTATTGATTGGCAGATGACACCAGCCGCGTGTGAGACACACACACAGAGCGCGGGGCGGGGGGGGGGCTGGGTGCAATGGAAGTGAGGCTCACGGCAACGTGAATATGGTGGTGGCGGTGGTGGCGGCGGTGGCGGCGGTGGTGGCACGGTATTTAAAAGAGTTCATATTATTGACGAATGATAAATAATACGATTAATGAATTATAATAATTATGATGGAGATATTTTACTTTAAGTACCTTTTAAGCAAATGCATTTTAATGATAGTGTTGTTGACGACGACGATGTTGATGATGATGATGTTGATGATGATGACGACGTTGTTGGTTTTGTGTTCATTATCGCCGCCTTCGCTCCAATCCTCGTCCCCCAGAATCCCGGCGGAATCCGCACAGANGGANCCGCCAATTCTCACGCGCACACAGACACTAGTCTAACGCGCACACAGACACTAGTCTAACACGCACACAGACACATAGTCTAACACGCACACAGACCAGAGTCTAACACGCACACACAGGATTAGCAGGCTGCAGGGGCAAGTGCTGTCAGTAGCGAGTAGCAGCACCTAATGAAGGCTACCGGCGCTGTGGCACACGAGGGGGTGGGTGGCCAGCACCACGCCCGGCCCCTTTGTCTAACACCCCCAGTGGCGATGTTTACTACGCACCGGGTACTCATTTTAGGCCGAGTCGACCTAGCGGAGGGCCTGGACCGGTTCAGAGCATCGCTATCACTGGTGGTGGTGGTGGTGGCCGTGAGCGGGAATCTAACTCGCTCCCGGGTTCGTAGTGCAGCGTGAACACTGACCACCGCTCCCCACACACACAGTGAGCACACAGACACACAGTGACACACACACACTAACGCACACACACACGAGACCACAAACGACTAACGCGCACNGCACACACACGAGATAGACAGTCTACATAGTGACACACACACACTAACGCGACACACACACACACACACACACACGAGACACACACGCAGTCACACACACAGTGACACTTTTGGTTTCACCGTCCCATTCACGTTTGGGGCGCCGTTGGTTGCCGAGGATCGCGGTGCGGATCTGGCGATTTGGGCCGCCCTCTTAGATACGGCGGCGGTGCGTGTGGTGGTCACCCTCACTAGAGACCCACAGAGACACACAGAGACCCACAGAGACCCATATAGAACCATAGAGACCCATACAGACCCACAGAGACTCAGTGACACAGACCCACAGAGACTCATATAGAATCAGAGACCCACAGAGACTCAGAGACCCATAGAGACTCATATAGAACCATAGAGCCCACAGACTCGTATAGAACCATAGAGACTCGTATAGAATCAGAGACCCACAGAGACTCATAGAACCAGAGACCCACAGAGACTCATATAGAACCAGAGACCCACAGAGACTCATATAGAATCAGAGACCCACAGAGACTCATATAGAATCAGAGACCCACAGAGACTCATATAGAACCAGAGACCCACAGAGACTCGTATAGAACCAGACCCACAGAGACACACAGAGACTCATATAGAATCAGAGACCCACAGAGACTCGTATAGAACCAGAGACTCATATAGAACCAGAGACCCACAGAGACACACAGAGACTCATATAGAATCAGAGACCCACATAGACTCATATAGAATCAGAGACCCACAGAGACTCATATAGAACCAGAGACCCACAGAGACACGCAGAGACTCATATAGAATCAGAGACCCACAGAGACTCATATAGAACCAGAAGGTCTGTCCATAAATGACGTCACGTGATTTTGGCTGACATTTGANCCCCCCCCTCACACGGATTTACAAAAAGTCAGACCCCCCTCAAATATGACGTCACAAAGCTCTGCCCCCCCCCAACCACATTTCCATTTTGAAAATAAAACATGCTTCAAATCGCTTTAAACTATTGTCATTGTAGTGCGTATTTAATGTGGCACTGCACTCTGAGGTTGTAGGAGAAAACATTTATTAAAAAGGAGGCGTTGGAAAGCTGAAATTTAGCATAAAATTCACTTTAAATTATTCAACGTCTAACTAAAACTGCAGATGTTCAGAATATTATATTGAAATTCGCTTATAATTATAAAATATTAAAGTAATTATAACTATAAAAAAATACTTGAAACTTTTCAGTAGAACGAAGCAAAATGGAGAGTTCAATTATAAGAATCAAACATTATATTCATTCCACAGAATGAAATGTCCTGCTAGAATCATTAGAATCAAAATGTTTCATAACAATCATTAAAAACATTTACTAAATTTATGCTTCTCCAATCTGCCATGGAGAAGAAAAGGTGACCTTAGTAAATTTAAATAATCAAATAGTTAATGAAAATTTGTCAAAATTAATGTTATAACAATTATATTGTTTATATTTAGTTAAAGTTGCACATTTTGATGTGACGCCACATTTCTCAAAACCCCCCTCCACCCCTCGTCACACATGTCTGACCCCCTCCCCCTAGGTGTGTGACGTCATTTATGGACGGACCTAGAGACCCAGACTCCTATAGAACCTCAGAGACATAGAACCATAGAGACCCACAAACCCAAACGGCCGCACCACGTGACCGCACCACGTGCCGCACACACCCCTCATGACCCGCCCCTGTCACTGCCCCCCCCCCCACCCTTTGTGACGTCAGTTTTTCGCGCCACACCCAAAAATGGCGGTCGTCGCGTGCACACAAAGCGGAATGAGCCCCTCGTGGGGTGGTGGTGGGGGGGGGTGGTGGGGGGGGTTAAACATTCCACGTGGTGACATATATAATTGATTAGGGGGTGTGGGGTGGGTGGGTGGGTGGCGTGTGTGTGTGTGTGTCGGTGTGTGTCTGCGTGAGTGTGTGTGCAGTGTGTATGTATTGTGCGTGTGTGTGCGTGCGTGTCTGCGTGTGTGTCTGTGTGTGTGTACGTGCGTGTCTGTGTATCTGTGTGTGCGTGCGCGTGTGTGTGTCTGCGTGTGTGTCTGCGTGTGTGTCTGCGTGTGTGTCTGTGTGTGTGCGTGCGTGTGTNCGTGCGTGTCTGCGTGCGTGTCTGCGTGCGTGTCTGCGTGCGTGTCTGCGTGCGTGTGTGTGTCTGCGTGTCTGCGTGTGTGTCTGCGTGTGTGTGTCTGCGTGTGTGTCTGCGTGTGTGTGTGCGTGTGTATGTGCGTGTGTGTGTGCGTCTGCGTGTGCGTCTGCGTGTGTGTCTGCGTGTGTGTCTGTGTGTGTGTCTGTGTCTGTGTGTGTGTCTGCGTGTGTGTCTGTGTGTGTGTCTGTGTGTGTGTCTGTGTGTGTGTCTGCGTGTGTGTGTGCGCGTTCGCTAACAGCACTTGCCCCAACAGTCTGTTCAGGCTGTCGGGACGGTGGGTGGGGAGTCTTTGTCTTTGTTACGAATCTCAACATTCTCACAGCAATCTATGCATGCGAACCCCTAGAGTAGCCCCCCCCCCCCCACTAGACGCGGCGAGCCCCCCCCCCACCCAATGTTAGAACGGCTTTGCCCCCTCTCCACCCCCCCCCCATTGTGCCCCCTCTCCACCCCCTCCCCCCCCCATTGTGCCCCCCTCCCTCCGAGAAGAATCAGTGGCGTGAAGTTTTTTGTAAATTTGGTTTCACTTTCTCTACGACGCCACCTATGCCCCCCCTGCCCCCCCCCTGCCCCCCACCCAACAATTTTGTTTATCTNCCCCCCCCCGTTTCCTTTCTCCGTAGACACATTTATATACACTTAGCGTTTAATTTTGTAAATTTATTAAGGAATTAAAAAACCAAATACCGCTGGTGCAAAAACGTCGCGTCTGACTTTCAATCCGACACGTGACACACAGATTCATAGAGACCCACACACACACAGAGACCCACACAGACACAGATTCATAGAGACCCACACACACACAGAGACCCACACAGACACAGAGATTCATAGAGACCCACACACACACAGAGACCCACACAGACACAGATTCATAGAGACCCACACACACACACAGAGACCCACACAGACACAGATTCATAGAGACCCACACACACACAGAGACCCACACAGACACAGATTCATAGAGACCACACACACACACAGAGACCCCATAGAGACCCACACACACACACAGAGACCCCATAGAGACCCACACACACACACAGAGACCCACACAGACACAGATTCATAGAGAACCACACACACACACAGAGACCCACACAGACACAGATTCATAGAGACCCACACACACACACAGAGACCCACACAGACACAGATTCATAGAGACCCACACACACACAGAGACCCACACAGACACAGATTCATAGAGACCCACACACACACAGAGACCCACACAGACACAGATTCATAGAGAACCACACACACACACAGAGACCCACACAGACACAGATTCATAGAGACCCACACACACACGCACAGACACAGATTCATAGAGACCACACACACACAGAGACACATAGAGACCCACACAGATACATAGAGACCCACACAGACACACAGATACATAGACCCACACAGACACACAGAGACACATAGAGACCCACACAGAGACACACATAGAGACCCACACAGACACACAGAGACACATAGAGACCCACACACACACACCACACACACACTCAGAGATACAGAGACCACAGATATCCACTCAGAGACCCACAGATATCCAGAGACTCATAGAAACACAGAGACCCATACTCATATAGATCGTGAGACTCGGATGGTACCCAGAGACCTACAGAGCCCAACTAGGACCCTTAGTAGAACCAATCTATTTGTATTTTACCAGGTAAGGCCCACCTGAGCTGTTCTCTCTCAGAAGCGACCTGGCCACCACGTGGTCATTTATAGCAGCAGACAGACACTGGACACGTGTTTCCACAGGCTCGTAGAGACCCAGAGACCCACAGAGACACACAGAGGCCCAGAGAGACACACAGAGACTCACAGAGACACACAGAGACACACAGAGACTCACACACAGAGACACACAGAGACCACAGAGACTCAGAGGCCCACAGAGACACACAGATAGACACAGAGAGACCCACAGAGACACACAGAGACACACAGAGACACACAGACACACAGAGACACACAGAAACACAGAGACACAGAGACTCACAGAGACACACAGAGGCCCACAGAGACCCACGGAGACACACGGAGACACAGAGACACGCAGAGACACGCAGAGACACACAGAGACCCACAGAGATATAGACACACAGAGACACAGAGGCACACAGAGGCCCACATAGACACACAGAGACACGCAGAGACACACAGAGACACACATAGGCCCACAGAGACACACGGAGACACACAGAGACCCACAGAGACACACAGAGACCCACAGAGACACACAGAGACCCGCAGAGACACACAGAGACTCACAGAGGCCCACAGAGACACACAGAGACACACGGAGACCCACAGAGACACACAGACCAACAGAGACACACAGAGACCCGCAGAGACACACAGAGACTCACAGAGGCCCACAGAGACACACAGAGGCCCACGGAGACCCACGGAGACACACAGAGACACACAGAGACACACAGACCCACAGAGACACACAGAGACCCACAGAGACACACAGAGACGCAGAGACACACAGAGACTCACAGAGGCCCACAGAGACTCACAGACACACAGAGACACACAAAGACACAGACCCACAGAGACACACAGAGACACACAGAGACACACAGGGATACACACAGAGACACGCAGAGACCGCAGGACACAGAGACTCACAGAGACACAGAGACACACAGAGACCCGCAGAGACACACAGAGACTCATATAGGCCCACAGAGACACACAGAGGCCCACAGAGACTCACAGAAACACACAGAGACACACAGAGACACACAGGCACACAGAGACACACAGAGACCCGCAGAGACACACAGAGACCGCAGAGACACACAGAGACCCGCAGAGACACACAGAGACTCATATAGGCCCACAGAGACACACAGAGGCCCACAGAGACTCACAGAAACACACAGAGACACACAGAGACTACAGAGACACACAGAGACCCACTGGCCATACTAAAACTTTGTCACGAGTGATCTGGCCTCAAATGACAGCTCAACTTAGTGCTCGTCTCCGTGTGGAACTTCATAGCAGAAGCCAAATCCTCTTAAAACGCGTGGCGATGTCGATTCTAAACGTGAGAAACCGGAGGACCCGGAGAAAAATCCACGCAGTGACCACACGAAGAGAGAGAAGCAGACTCCAAATACANAGCAGCAGCAGGCATCGTCAGGTCGGATGGAACCCACGACCTCCTGCAGACCAAGCGAGGTAGTCAACATCTCGCAGGGTCAGGGTCGGGATCGAACCCACGACCTCCTGCATACCAAGCGAGGTAGTCAACATCTCACACCGTATGGGAGATGGAAAAGACACATACTCCAAATATACAGCAGCAGCAGCATCGTCAGGGTCGGGATCAAACCCACGACCTCCTGTGTACCAGGCGAGGTAGTCAACGTCTCCTAGCCACCGTGATGATGAGAGAGACGCAGACTCCAAATATACAGCAGCAGCGTCAGGGTCGGGATCGAACCCACGACCTCCTGCAGACCAGGCGAGGTAGTCAACATCTCCTAGCCACGGCGGGCTGAGGAGTGAGATGCCCCTGTAGTTGTTACAGTCTGTGCGGTCCCCCTTCTTAAATAGGGGGACCACCAGGGCATCCTTCCAATCCTGCGGAACCCGTCCAGTGGTCCAGACTGTTGTTATGATGTCATATAGGGCAGTCTGTGTACAAACGCCACCCTCCCTCAGCATTTCGCTTGGGAGATCATCTCTGCCCGGTGCCTTTCCTGGTCTCAGACTCCGGATCGCCTTCAGTACTTCCTCAACAGATGGCACCTCAGCCAGCCACTCACAGGGGGTGACCTCTTCCAATATTTGAGGCACCGCAGCCTCAGCAGGGTTATCCCCACGATGTTTCCAGGCTGAGGGATTTCCCTCCCCAGCACCTCACAGAAATGCTCACAGCGAATCTGCAAACCTGTCCCACCAGTTGACACCAACCACCCGAACAGAGCCGCTATAGCCCGTGAGAGCCAGGCTACCACACAGAACATCAAACGAATACAACCCACCCACACACCTATAAGGGGCCGTCCATAAATGACGTCACGCACCTAAGGGGCGGGGGGGTCAGACATTTATGACGAGGGTTTGATAAATGTGACGTCACATCAAAATGCGCAACTTTAAATGAATATAGACAACACGTCCTAATTAATTAAATACTTTAAAATAAATGTTTTCTCCTACAACCTCAGAGTGCAGCGCCACGTTAAATACGCACTACAATGACAATAGTTTAAAGCGATTTGAAGCATGTTTTTTTTTGTGGGGGGGGGCAGAGCTTTGTGACGTCATATTTGAGGGGGGGTCTGACTTTGTGTGACGATGGGGGGGGGGGGGTCAAAAATCGTCCGAAATCGTGTGACGTCATTTATGGACGGCCCTAATCACCCTCGTGTCCCTAACGCCTTCACGACACTCACAGAAGCTTCGGGGGGGGGGGGTCATACACGTCCCCCTGTCCCACACACAACTCGGCTTTCCAGACGGCCACGTGTTCCTGCCCAAGGGGTCCCACCCCTCGTGCCTCGAGCTCGCCCCCTCTGCGGGCAGTGGGAGATGCCCGCAGCGAGTCGAGCAGCCCCCAGGCAGGCTGCCACGGTCTGGTGACCCGCTCCTGCCACGGCCCCCGCTACGTCACACAAGTCCCACGTGCCCCTGGGTCAAGCCCACGTCGACCGCTGAGAACTGAACAATACTACAACTCTTCTTCTTGGTTCTTTCGGTAAAGTCATCACGTAGAAGGGAAGTAATACAATGATAAAAATAAAACATAATAAAATACAATTCTCACGACGTTTCGGCCACAACGCAAGCAGCCGTCCTCAGGTGAAAACGAAACCAACAATATTATTCTTCACCTGAGGACGGCTGCTTGCGTTGTGGCCAAAACGTCGTGAGAATTGTATTTTATTATGTTTTATTATTTCCCTTCTACGCGACTTTACCGAAAGAACCAAGAAGATGAATCCCTGCAGTCACGAAAGCTTTACATCGAAATATACGAATACTGCCTAACACACATCTATATTCCGTGGAGTGAGAGACAGACCTCCACTGCTACTTACAGCGAAGTTCTGCTGGTCCTCTCGCTCGCGTCGCTGCTTGAGGCTGGGAGCTCGCTCAGCCACGACTGNGTGGTGGTGGTGGTGATGGTGGTGGTGATGGTGGTGGTGGTGATGGTGGTGGTGGTGATGGTGGTGAAATGCTGCCGCCATCACCGCCGCTGCTGCTTCTGCGTTGAGATCCACCCCCACTGCCGATTTGGGAGGTCGTTTGCGTGTCTGCTCTCAGCCCATTGGTTAGCCCCTGGGCCAATCACGTGAGAGGTCCGACTCCTAATCTGAGATTGCCTCTCCCTGCTTGGCCTGTCCCACTGACCACGCTCTGGTGGCTCCTGGCTCCACGCAAAGCACCGCGCCAGAAACACGCATCTCTCTTCTTGCTTCTTTCGGTAAAGTCACGTAGAATGGAAATAATAAAATAATAAAAATGGTCATAAAATAATTCTCACGACGTTTCGGCCACAACGCAAGCAGCCGTCCTCAGGTGGAGAACAGGTCTGTCGAGAAGACAGCGTCTTCTCGACAAACCTGTTCTCCATTAATATGTAATGTTTATTTTTTTATTTTATTATTTCCCTTCTACGTGACTTTACCGAAAGAACCAAGTAGATGAATCCCTGCAGTCACGAAAGCTTTAAATCGATTTTTTTATTATTTGCCTTCTACGTGACTTTACCGAAAGAACCAAGAAGATGAATCCCTGCAGTCACGAAAGCTTTACATCTAAACGAATCTCTCTCCAGCTGGATGGAATGCCTCGCAC
>WFAB01001608.1:65000-85000 GCA_018977245.1 Lethenteron camtschaticum
GATAGCTTCACTCACGACGCTGACTGGGTAGTAAGTTAGTCACGTGATAGCTTCACTCACGACGCTGAGCGGTTAGAGTCGTAAGTTAGTCACGTGATAGCTTCACTCACGATGCTGAGCGTTAGAGTAGTAAGTTAGTCACGTGATAGCTTCACTCACGATGCTGAGCGGTTAGAGTAGTAAGTTAGTCACGTGATAGCTTCACTCACGATGCTGAGCGTTAGAGTAGTAAGTTAGTCACGTGATAGCTTCACTCACGATGCTGAGCGGTTAGAGTAGTAAGTTAGTCACGTGATAGCTTCACTCACGACGCTGAGCGGTTAGAGTCGTAAGTTAGTCACGTGATAGCTTCACTCACGACGCTGAGCGGTTAGAGTCGTAAGTTAGTCACGTGATAGCTTCACTCACGACGCTGCGCGGTTACAGTCGTAAGTTAGTCACGTGATAGCTTCACTCACGATGCTGAGCGGTTATAGTCGTAAGTTAGTCACGTGATAGCTTCACTCACGACGCTGAGCGGTTACAGTCGTAAGTTAGTCACGTGATAGCTTCACTCACGATGCTGAGCGGTTACAGTCGTAAGTTAGTCACGTGATAGCTTCACTCACGACGCTGAGCGGTGAGAGTCGTAAGTTAGTCACGTGATAGCTTCACTCACGACGCTGAGCGGTGAGAGTAGTAAGTTAGTCACGTGATAGCTTCACTCACGACGCTGAGCGGTGAGAGTCGTAAGTTAGTCACGTGATAGCTTCACTCACGACGCTGAGCGGTGAGAGTAGTAAGTTAGTCACGTGATAGCTTCACTCACGACGCTGAGCGGTACAGTCGTAAGTTAGTCACGTGATAGCTTCACTCACAACGCTGAGCGGTGAGAGTCGTAAGTTAGTCACGTGATAGCTTCACTCACGACGCTGAGCGGTTATAGTCGTAAGTTAGTCACGTGATAGCTTCACTCACGACGCTGAGCGGTGAGAGTAGTAAGTTAGTCACGTGATAGCTTCACTCACGACGCTGAGCGGTTATAGTCGTAAGTTAGTCACGTGATAGCTTCACTCACGACGCTGAGCGGTTACAGTCGTAAGTTAGTCACGTGATGGCTTCACTCACGATCCTGAGCGGTAACAACTTTCGATTTAAAGCTTTCGTGACTGCAGGGATTCATCTTCTTGGTTCTTTCGGTAAAGTCACGTAGAAGGGAAATAATAAAATAATAAAAATAAAACATCATAAATAATTCTCACGACGTTTCGGCCACAACGCAAGCAGCCGTCCTCAGGTGAAGAACAGGTCTGTCGGGAAGACAGCGTCTGAATGAAACACCCAGGCTTGGAGCGTATATTTAAGCTGGGTTGGAGGGGGAAGAGCGCCTTGACAAAATAATTTGCATATCAATAGGAATTTAGCATATTTATGGGAAATGCAGGAATGCGACTAGTGCTACTAATATGACTTTGAAAACCCCCGCCCACCTCCCACGCATTTCACAAGTAGCACTAGTCGCATTCCTGCATTTTCCATAAATATGATAAAATCCTATTCATATGCAGTTCTTTTGTCAAGGCGCTCTTCCTCCTCCCTCCAGTTTAAATAGACGCTCCAAGCCCAGGACGTGTCATTCAGACGCTGTATTACCGACAGACCTGTTCTTCACCTGAGGACGGCTGCTTGCGTTGTGGCCGAAACGTCGTGAGAATTATTTTATTAGGTTTTATTTTTATTATTTTATTACTTCCCTTCTACGTGACTTTGCCGAAAGAACCAAGGAGAGGGTAACGACTTCTAAGAGCTTAAATAATAATAATAACAGCTTTAGTCTACACCAAGACGTTCGCTCGCAAGTTACGACAAGTCTTATCCACGAGAGGTTTTTTGTGGGTGACACCGCTTCAATCTAAACCGTCGTCACGGTGACGCCACGGTGATGTCACCGCGGTAACGGTGACGTCACCGCGGTAACGGTGACGTCGCCCCACCTTAGCCGGAGGCTTCCCCTCCTCCTCCCATCCCCCGCAGCAGCAGCGGTGGGGGGGCGGCTGCCGCAGATTTCTTCGACGGACCACGCCGGCCGGCACTGAGCGGNAGGGGGGGGGGGGCGGAAATAAATAAACATCAACAAAGGGGGGTGGGGTGAGGGGGGGGTGGGGTGAGGGGGGGTGGGGTGAGGGGGGTGGGTGAGGGGTGGTAGGGTGAGAGGGGGGTGAGGGGGTGGAGTGGGTGAGGGGTGAGGGTGGTGGGGTGAGAGGGGGGTGAGGGTGGGGTGGGGGTGGTGGGTGGGTGGGGGTGAGGGGTGGTAGGGTGAGGGTGGGGTGGGGTGAGGGGGGGTGAGGTGAGGGGTGGTGGGTGAGTGAGGGGTGGTGAGGTGAGAGTGAGGGTGGGTGGGGGTGGGGGTGGGGGTGAGGGGGGGGNTGTCTCACCCGTAGTCTTCGTAAGTCTCCTTCCAGTCGGTGGGCGTCTTGTCGTTGGCTTTGCCGTGTGGGTCCAGCAGGCCCTGCTTGATCAGCAGCTTCTTCTTACTCGCCTGCGGGGGGGGGGGGGGGGGGGAGCCGTGAGCCGTGACGGTGGACGGGAGGTGCGGGCGGTGGTCGTGGTGGGGGATGGGACACTGGGGGGGGGGCGGGGATGCGGTGGTGATGTGGTGATGGGGTGATGGGGTGATGAGGGTGATGGGGCTGACGGGGCTGACGGGGTGAGGGGGTGACGGGGTGACGGGGTGACGGGTGACGGGGTTGATGGGGGTGATGGGTGATGGGTTGATGGGGTGATGGGGGTAACGGGGTGACGGGGTGATGGGGTGATGGGGTTGATGGGGTGACGGGGTGACGGGGTTGATGGGGTGATGGGGGTGATGGGGTGATGGGGTGATGGGGTGATGGGGTGACGGGGTGAGGGGGTGAGGGGGTGACGGGGTGACGGGGTGACGGGGTGATGGGGTTGATGGGGTGATGGGTTGATGGGGTGATGGGGTAACGGGGTAACGGGGTGATGGGGTGATGGGGTTGATGGGGTGACGGGGTGATGGGGTTGATGGGGTTGATGGGGGTGATGGGGTGATNGGGTTGATGGGGGTGATNGGGGTGACGGGGGTGAGGGGAGTGAGGGGGTGAGGGGGTGACGGGGGTGATGGGGTGATGGGGTTGGTGTGATGGGGTGATGGGGGTGATGGGGTTGACGGTGTGATGGGGTGACGGGTCCACACCCACCTTGGGGCCCAGGCCCCACTTGCGTGGGTAGGTGTCGCGCTCCATGATGACGCGCTTGATCTTGGCCACCACGCCGTGGCTGCACGTGGACATCACCGCCGTGGTCATCAGAGCGCTGGCTGTGGGCGGGCGGCAGGGTCACGGGGGGTCACGGGGGGTCACGTGGGGGTCACGTGGGGGTCACGTGGGGTCACAGCCACGAACTATTTATAGATATTTAGATTTTTCTCTTTCCCCCTCCGATGTACCACACACTACACTACACACTACACTACACTACACTACACACCTACACTATACACTACACGCTACACTACACACTACACGCTACACTACACTAGCTGTTGGAGTGCTCACCCACACAGATGGCCTCTCCCTTGGTGGTGATGACCACCACGTACTGGTTCACTACACTACACTATACACTACACACTATACTATACACTACACAATACACTATACACTACACTATTCACTACACTACACACTACACTACACTATACACTACACAGTCCTCACCCACACAGATGGCCTCTCCCTTGGTGGTGATGACCACCACGTACTGGTTCACTACACTACACTATACACTACACACTATACTATACACTACACAATACACTATACACTACACTATTCACTACACTACACATTACACTACACTACACACTACACTATACACTACACAGTCCTCACCCACACAGATGGCCTCTCCCTTGGTGGTGATGACCACCACGTCCTGGTTGACCTCGATGCCGTCCTCGTAGCGCAGCACGCCCGGCAGCATCACCTTGGCCCCGTAGCACACGGCGTTCACCTGCGCCGCACACAGACAAAGCGGCCCACCCCCAGGTAGCCTTCAACCAGACCGCAGGGCAAGTGCGTTAGCGGCCTTCGTCTCCCCGGTGGCGATGTTTACCGCGCGCCGCGACGGGGACTCGTTTGAGGCCGAGTCAACCTAGGGGAGACCCACGAGGATCGGTTACGATAATGGTCTCTACTCGGCGTGCGATCAGAAAAGTCGACTCATCTCGGCCGACGGGGAGGGGGGGCAGTGGGGGCCCGGAGGCCCCACCCCCCCTCCAACCCCGCCTGCCCCTCCTCCGCCGACCAATCGGCACTCGGCTCCCAAAGACCGTTGGCCAATGGGAGCCGAGCTTACTCCCCGCCCGGCAAGACGCTGGGGGGGGGCGGCCGTGGTGGGAGAGGGGGCGGTGGCTCTGAGAATGGATAAACATCATCATCACTTCGCACAACCACCACTACCACAGCCATCGTGATGGTGACGATCATGAGGATGCTGATGACAACGGTGATAACAATCATGATGATGATGATGATCATGACGATGATGCCACCACGTGGTGATGGTGGTGATGATGATGGTGGTGATGGTGGTGATGATGATGATGATGGTGGTGGTGGTGATGATGGTGGTGGTGGTGGTGGTGATGATGGTGGTGATGATGATGGTGGTGGTGGTGGTGATGATGAGTGGGTGGTGGTGGTGGTGGTGATGATGGTGGTGGTGATGATGGTGGTGGTGGTGGTGATGATGATGGATGGTGGTGATGATGATGGTGATGATGATGATGATGGTGGTGATGATGGTGATGATGGNGGTTGGTGATGATGGTGGTGATGGTGATGGTGATGGTGATGGTGATGATGAGGTGATGGTGATGGTGATCATGATGATGGNGATGATGATGGTGANGATGGAGGTGGTGGTGGTGANGGTGGNGGTGGNGGTGGTGGTGATGATGATGATGGTAGTGATGGTGGTGGTGATGATGGTGATGGTGATGATGATGATGATGGTGGTGANGATATGGTGGTGGTGGTGATGATGGTGGTGATGATGATGGTGATGATGATGGTGGTGATGGTGATGATGAACGTGATGATGATGGTGATGGTGGTGGTGATGATGATGATGAACTTGGTGATGATGGTGATGGTGGGGGGGATGGGGGGGAAGAGTGGGGGGGAGTGGGGGGGAGTGGGGGGATGGGGGGGGAGTGGGAGAGCNGGGGGGGGTGAGAGTGGGGAGGGTGGGGGAGAGTGGGGGGGTGAGAGTGGGGGGGGGTGAGAGTGGGGGGGATATTGGGGGGGGGGGAGGGGTGGGGGTTGTGGCCCCGTCCCACTCACAGCGCTGTCCTTCATGACGATCCTCTTGTGTGAGACCAGGAGCTTCTCCAGGGGGAAGATGGCCCTGCGCAGGTACGACTCCTCCTTGTTGTGGTCGTACTGCCACTGCGCGTCCAGCACGTCGTGCATCGTCACCAGGTTGTCCTACAGGCCACACGCACACACCACACACGTACACACACGCACACACCACACACGTACACACACGCACACACACGCACACACCACATGCACGTACACACACGCACACACACGTACACACACGTACACACACGTACACACCACACACCACACACACACACGCACGCACACACACGTACGCACGCACACACGCACACACGCACACACACACACGCACACACGCACACACACACACGTACACACACACACACGCATACACGTCATGCATCGTGCACACTACACTTGTATACACTATACACTACCCTACACTATACACACACACACACGTACCCTACATTACACACTACACTTGTATACACTATACACTACCCTACACTATACACTACGCCACTATACACTACACTTGTATACACTACTCTACATTACACACTACAGATTACACAATACAGATGACACCAACCTATACACGGCACCTCCGGCGAGCAAGGCCAGCTACGGACGATGCGACAGAAGTTCAACAAACGCACATTTCACACGACGCACAGGACGGCTGCCGCTGGGGTGCCCCTAGGCCTACACCGCACACAGCAGCAGTCACCGCTACCCCTGAGCCCCGCTGAGCGGGCGAGGGTCGTTGTAGGGTGCGGGTTGGGTGGCGGGGAATCGACGGTGGGCGACTTCCCCGACTGCGAGTTTCCAACCTCGTCCACCCGGCAGCGTTGCTGTTCCAAAGAGTAATTAACAGCGCGGAGAGGGGAGCTCCGTGCCGAACTCAACAACTTTGGGTTTGACCACAGAGAGAGGACGACTCGGAGAGAGAGGGGACGACTCAGAGAGAGAGGGGACGACTCGCATAGAGGACGACTCGTACAGGGGACGACTCGGGAAGCACGGAGCGGCAAGGGGTAGCCGCAGCCATGTGGCGGTGCCGGTCGTCAGGTTTCATCGTGGAAACTAAATATGCTAATTAGTTGCTAGTTCAGCACTAATTACAACGACGACAACCTCCAGCCTCATCAGGCGACGGCCAGGAATTGTCAGGGTCGGGATCGAGCCCACGACCTCCTGCAGACCAGGCGAGGTGGTTAACATCTACAAATATACAGCAGCAGCAGCAGGCGTTGTGTCAGGGTTGGGATACCAGGTGACACAGTCAACGTCTCCTCGCCACCGTGGGTGGTGTGCCGGTGGGGGTGGCGGTGCGGGTGGGGAGGTAGCCGGGGGGGGAGGGGGGGTAGCTGGGGAGGGGGGGTAGCCGGGGGGGAGGGGGTAGCCTGGGGAGGGGGGAGGGGGGGCCCAGCCCTCACCTTCTCGCTGAGCACTCCGGAGCGAACGCGACGCAGCTCCTGCATCTGCCCGCCGACCCCCAGCAGGAGGCCCATGTGCACACACAGCGTGCGGATATACGTGCCCGCCTCACAGCTCACCAGAAGATACCTGCGCACGGCNGGGGGGGGGNGGGGGGGGCACGGGGGGGGGGCACGGGGGATTAACGCGAAGACCAAACCAGTGGCTCGCGTGAGCATCTTTTTATTGCACGATTTTTATTAACTCACTCTGTTGTTGTTGTATCCTCAAATCTTGTAACTCAATTTTAACCCACTTCCCAATGTGGTATCGACTGCAAACTTGGTATTACTTACGTCATACCGATGACAATACTATATTCCATCATAACAAAATATTTATTTTTAAACATTATTTTGTATACCTTATGTTTCGACTTGGGTCTAATTGTCCACGCTCAACTGACGTTGGCGGTAAACCACCACGGTTCCTTACGTTGTGGCAAGCTTCGGGGCCACTTCCTGGAGTCGTGGAGTTCTTCCATTACTAGTACAGTACATTGCAATAAAGCGTGTTTAAAAAAAAGTTTGTAACACATTGTCCTGCGGAGGGAGCTGGTAGGAACGTCGGGTTGCTCGGTCAATGGCCTGCAGGGTCAACGGCGGCGTGGTGTATTCCGCAAATATGCCCGACTGTGAGGGCGGGCACAAGCCGGCGTGAGTAGGTTAAACGTTGAGTTTTATAAGGGCACCACGGGTGACCAGCCCCTCCCCACCCAGCCCCACCCCACCCAGCCCCACCCTCTTGCCGCACGGCGTGGTCCGCCTGGCGAAAGCCGTTTGGGATAACGACTTTCCGCTCCGGGAGGCCGACGCGGTAGGCGAGGAGATGTTAACGACCTCGCCTGGTATACGGGAGGTGGCAGGGGAGGGAGTGAATAGCAGTGACTCTGCACCAGGGGGGTAGTGAATGATAGTGACTCTGCACCAGGGGAGTGAATAGCAGTGACTCTGGACCAGGGGAGGGAGTGAATGGCAGTGACTCTGCAGTGGCTCTCCACCAGGGGAGAGAGTGAATGGCAGTGACTCTGCACCAGGGGAGAGAGTGAATGGCAGTGACTCTGCACCAGGGGAGAGAGTGAATGACAGTGACTCTGCACCAGGGGAGAGAGTGAATGGCAGTGACTCTGCACCAGGGGAGAGAGTGAATGGCAGTGACTCTGCACCAGGGGGGGTAGTTGACAGTACCGAGGCGTCGCTCGGGTCGTACTCGATCATCTTGCTCTCGTAGATGGTGCGCACGCGCAGCTGCCGCTTGACGGCGGCGATGAGGGGCGGCCGCTGGAACAGGGCTCCCGTCAGGGTATCCATCGCCTTCGCCACACACAGACAAAGGTCCCCCCCCCACCGTGTAACCTTCACAAGACTGTTGGGGCAAGTGCAGCAGCAGCGGCGTCAATGAAGGCCGGCAAGGTACAGAGACCCACAGACTCACCACACAGAGACCCACAGACTCACACAGAGACCCAGACTCACACAGAGACCCAGACTCACACAGAGACCCACAGACTCACCACACAGAGACCCACAGACTCAAGCAAAGACCCACAGACTCACCACACAGAGACCCAGACTCACACAGAGACCCACAGACTCACCACACAGAGACCAGACACACAGAGACCCACAGACTCACCACACAGAGACCACAGACTCAAGCAAAGACCCACAGACTCACCACACAGAGACCACAGACTCACACAAAGACCCACAGACTCGCACAGAGACACACAGACTCACACAGAGACCCACAGACTAACACAGAGACCCACAGACTCACACAGAGACCCACAGACTCACCACACAGAGACCCACAGACTCACCACACAGAGACCCACAGACTCACACAGAGACCCACAGAAGACTAACACAGAGACCCACAGACTCACACAGAGACCCACAGACTCACACAGAGACCCACAGACTCACACAGAGACCCACAGACTCGCACAGAGACCACAGACTCACACAGAGACCCACAGACTCGCACAGAGACCACAGACTCACACAGAGACCCACACTCAGATAGACCCATAGACTCACAACAGTAACATTACCTCATCATCTTTCCCTATGTGTCATCTCAGCCTTGTCTAGACCACCAACTCTGCGTCTCTACTCGGCGTGCGATCAGAAAAGTCGACTCATCTCGGCCGACGGGGAGGGGGGGGCAGTGGGGGCCCGGAGGCCCCACCCCCCCTCCAACCCCGCCTGCCCCACCTCCGCCGACCAATCGGCACTCGGCTCCCAAAGACCGTTGGCCAATGGGAGCCGAGCTTACTCCCCGCCCGGCAAGACGCTGGGGGGGGGCGGCCGTGGTGGGAGAGGGGGGCGGTGGCTCTGAGAATGGATAAACATCATCATCACTTCGCACCACCACCACTACCACTACCATCGCGATGGTGACTATGACTGTGATGATGATGATCACAATAATGATCGTGACGATGATCATGATGATGATCACGATGATGATCATGACAATGATCACGATAATGATGACATCGACGATAATGACGACGATGACAAAATGTTAATTTCCCAAGCTCTGAGTTCCTACACTGGAATTCTTGTCTAACTATCGTCGCCTTGTGCCCGCACAGGGAACAGCTGCCCCAGGGGGGGGCCCCTGGGTAAAGCGGATGGAGAGGAAATGGAGGGGAGGGGGGGCGAAGGGAACGGGGGAAGGAGGATGTTTGCCCAGCCCTGGATTTGGCCTGGGTCTGAACCGACGTGCACCTTGGCGAGCTGCAGTTCGCTCTCGATGGCGCTGTGCAGGCGGACAATCCCCACGTACTCCTTGCCTGCAGCACCACGGGGGGGCACNGGGGGGGGGCATGGGGAGGGGCACGGGGGGGGGCATGGGGGAGGGGGGGCATGGCAAACGCAATCAACATCCCCAGTGACGACTCGGTTACACAACGCCGGACGAGTACAGAGGTGCGGGTGGGTGAGTGGGTTGGTGAGCGAGTAGGGTGAGTGAATGGGTGGGTGAGTGAGTTGGGTGAGTTGGGCTAAAGTCGACTCATCTCAGCCTTGTCTAGACACTAACTCTGTCTCTACTCGGCGTGCGATCAGAAAAGTCGACTCATCTCAGCCGACGGGGGGGCAGTGGGGGCCCGGAGGCCACACCCTCCCAACCCGCCTGCCCCCACCTCCGCCGACCAATCGACACTCGGCTCCCAAAGACCGTTGGCCAATGGGAGCCGAGCTTACTCCCCCGCCCGGCAAGACGCTGGGGGGGGGGCGGCCGTGGTGGGAGAGGGGGCGGTGGCTCTGAGAATGGATAAACATCATCATACTTCGCACCACCACCACCAAGACACACAGAGAGGGGCAAACCAGCGTCTCCATCCACGCACCACCAAGGAGGGTGTGGTGCATGCGGTGCGTGTGGGCGGTTCGTGCGGTGCGGTACGGTGTTGTGCGGTACGGTGTTGTGCGGTACGGTGTTGTATGGTGTTGTGCGGTGCGGTACGGTGTTGTGCGGTGCAGTGCTCACCGGCGCTCTGCTGGGACTTGACGAGACGCGTGGCACGGTCGATGCACACGATGAGGCAGCCGGTGACCTTGGGATCGAGCGTGCCGCTGTGCCCCGTCTTGTCGCAGCGCAGGATGCGCTTGATCCATGCACCACTTCGTGGGACGACGGGTTGGCTGGCTTGTCCAGGTTGATGAAGCCCGTCCTGGACGCAACCACCGCAAACGTCACAACCACGGCAACCACAATCACACAACCATCCAACCACGGCAACCATCACAACCACCGCAACCATCCAACCACGGTAACCACCGCAACATCACAACCACCGCAACACAATCACGGCAACCACAATCACAACCACCGCAACCATCCAACCACGGTAACCACCACAACCATCACAACCACGCAAACACAATCACGGCAACCACAATCACAACCACCGCAACCACCACAACATCACAACCACGACGACAACAACCACACAACCACCACAACCACGATGACCACGACCACAAGATGACGATGGTCGCAACAATGATGGTGAACTGGCGAGGACGTCATCCAGCAGCGGATGGAGCACGGTGGTGGCAATGATGATGGCAATAATGGCGATCATGGTGATGGGGTGACAATGGCGATGTTGATGATGGCGATGACAATGGTGGTGATGACAGTGACGATCGTGGCGATGGTGGTGACGATGGCGGTGACGGCGGTGATGACGGTGACGATCGTGGCGATGGTGGTGACGATGGCGATGTGACGATGGCGGTGATGACGGTGACGATCGTGGCGATGGTGTGACGATGGCGATGTTGACGATGGCGGTGATGACGGTGACGATGACAATGACGATGACAATGACGATGGCGGTGACGATGGCGATGGCGGTGACGATGGCGGTGACGATGGCGGTGGCGATGGTGGTGAGATGCGGTGACGATGGCGGTGACGATGGCGGTGACGATGGCGGTGGCGATGGCGGTGACGATGGCGTGACGATGGCGGTGGCGATGGTGGTGACGACGGCGGTGACGACGATGGCGGCGAGTGGGAGCACTCACTTGATGTACTCCTGCAGCTCGCGCTTGAGTGGCGACGCTCCGCTCGGAGCGGCGTGTAGTGGGTGGTGCGGACATTCAGGCGGTCAAAGTTCTACACGGGACCACGGTGGGTGCGGGGAGATGGGGGGGGAGAGCGAGGGAGAGGGGGGGAGAGGGGGGGAGATGGGGGGAGAGAGGGGGGAGAGGGGGGGAGATGGAGAGAGAGAGACAGAGACATTGATGAGAATTGGCCTGCTGCCAGTAGCGGGCGCTGATTGTTGCTGCTGTGGCTCGTCTAGGGGCACCCCAGTGGCAGCTGCCCCTGTGCCCCGGGGCGCTGCCAGGAGGGGCGTGAGGGCGGCACCTTGAGGAGCAGGGCCACTGTGCCGAGTTGAGTTTGGCCACCGTGGACTCGGAGGGCTTGATGAGGAAGTCTCCGTGGTGCTGGATCTCCTACGGACGCACACACACACACACGCGCACACGCACACCGCACACGCACACACACACGCACACACACACGCACACACACACGCACACGCACACACACACACGCGCGCACACACACACACGCACGCACACACGCGCACACACACACACAAAGATCCCCACCTAGATTTAGATTAAAGCTTTCGTGACTGCAGGGATTCATCTTCTGGGTTTTTTTGGGTAAAGTCATGTACAAGGGAAATAATAAAATAATAATATAAAAACATAAAAAAATACAATTCTCACGATGTTTCGGCCACAACGCAAGCAGCCGTCCTCAGGTGAAGAACAGGTCTGTCGGAAAGACAGCGTCTGAATGAGCACCACCAGGCTTGGAGCGTATATTTAAGCTGCTGGGTTAGAGGGGAAGAGCGCCTTGACAAAGGAATTTGCATATCAAGAGGAATTTAGCATATCTATGGAAATGCAGATATGGGATTAGTCACTATACCACAAGTAGTCCCCTCTAACCCAGCTGAAATATACGCTGCCAAGCCTGGTGGTGCCCATTCAGACGCTGTCTTTCCGACAGCCCTGTTCTTCACCTGAGGACGGCTGCTTGTGTTGTGGCCGAAATGTCGTGAGAATTGTATTTTATTATGTTTTATTTTTATTATTTTATTATTTCCCTTCTACGTGACTTTACCGAAAGAACCAAGAAAATGAAACCCCCACGTAGCTTCAACACACGACCGTCCGCCGGGGCAAGTGCCGTTAGCGGTTCACATAATAACACAACACACTTTTTGTGGCATAAGGTATTCCAACGGTTTTAAGGTAAATTTGGGTGCTGATTCCTAATCTGGCATCAGTTTTTGTCTATATATCAAATATTGCATTTTCAATAAAGACTGCAGAAGAAAAATATTAAATAATGTGGATATCTACATAGAATGATAGTATAAACACACTATCCTAAAAATACAGCACCATAGTTTAACACTAAAGCAGTCACCGACTCGCAACAACTTGCAATCATAAGTGACGAGTGAATTTCGGGTAAAATCAATGAAAATGGGTATGCCGATTGCAAAATAAGTATAACCTGTAAAACAAAGTTTTTCACTATAATCCTTTATATGCGTGGCGGCTAGAGTCCTCTCGTCCTCTGGCTTGAGATGGCTGCCACCTATGGGTCAGATGATTGCATTGCACCATTAAGCAATTGGTAATTAAATATAATATTTTTGTCCTAAACAGTGTAAAATTTTGGAAAAAATTTTCACGAACATTAATTGTCACGCACAACGAGTCTGTGTGGAAAATGTCAGCTCGATTGGATCACGGGAAGTGGGTTAAAAAACGACTACAGGCAGTTGGAGGCAGTCGCCCTCCAACAACAACGGAGGGCAGAGGAGCGACGCTCACAACAACGAGCGGATTGCCGGGTGGCTAAAGCACAGCAAGTTGGTACAGTAGGGGCACAGGTGGTGCATCAGCCAGTCATCTCGGTAATCTCAGTCAGGTGTGTGTGTGTGTGTAGGTGTGGGTGTGTGTGTGTAGGTTTGTGTAGGTGTGTGTAGGTGTGTGTAGGTGTGTGGGTGTGTGTAGGTGTNTGTGTGTAGGTGTGTGTGTAGGTGTGTGTGTAGGTGTGTGTAGGTGTGTAGGTGTGTGTGTGTAGGTGTGTGTGTGTGTGTGTGTGTGTAGGTGTATGTGTAGGTGTGTAGGTGTGTGTGTGTGTAGGTGTGTAGAGGTGTGTGTAGGTGTGTGTGTAGGTGTGTAGGTGTGTGTAGGTGTGTGTGTGGAGAGGTGTGTGTGTAGGTGTCTGTGTGTGTGTGTAGGTGTGTGTGTGTGTANCCCGATCTCGCGGTCCTGTAGCTCTCCCTTCTTCTTGCTGCCTTTCTTCTCGCGTGCGTCTGTGGGGGTGACCACCACCATCATCACCACCATCATCACCACCACCATCATCACCACCATCACCACCATCATCAATACCATCATCACCATCATCACCACCATCACCACCATCACCCAGCAGCACCATCAGCACCATCATCATCACCACCATCATCACCACCATCACCACCATCATCCCCATCATCACCACCACCATCACCATCATCACCACCATCACCCCATCATCATCATCATCCCATCATCACCACCACCATCATCACATCAACATCACATCATCAACATCACCACATCAACATCACATCATCATCACATCAACATCACCACCATCACATCACCATCACATCATCACCACATCAACATCACCACATCAACATCACCACCATCACATCATCATCACATCATCACATCAACATCACATCAACATCACCACATCAACATCACATCATCACCAACATCACCACCATCACATCATCATCACATCAACATCACATCATCATCACATCAACATCACCACATCAACATCACCACCTTCACATCATCATCACATCATCAACACCACATCATCAACATCACATCAACATCATCACATCATCACCAACATCATCAACATCACCACATCAACATCACATCATCACTAACATCATCAACATCACATCACCACATCAACATCACCACCTTCACATCATCAACACCACATCATCAACATCACATCATCACCAACATCATCAACATCACATCAACACACCACATCAACATCACATCATCACTAACATCATCACATCACATCACCACATCAACACCACACAGCACGTGCGAGCCGCCGCCAGCGCCCTGCACGAAGCCTGAGGCCTGCCCCGCGTAGCCACGCGGGGCACCTCATCACATCACCACCACATCATCACATCACCACCACATCATCATCACATCACCACATCACAACCACATCACCACCACCACCATCAGGATCACAGCAGGGCCTAGTCGCGGCCTACTACTGCTGCTGCTGTAGTCGTGGCGATCTAACATCGCCACACGAGGCGAGGCCTGCTGCTGCTACTACTGCTGTAGTCGTGGTGCTGGTGGTGGTCTAACATCGCCACACGAGGCCTGCTGCTACTACTACTGCTACTGTAGTCGTGGCGATCTAACATCGCCACACGAGGCCTGCTGCTGCTGCTACTGTAGTCGTGGTGGTCTAACATCGCCACACGAGGCCTGCTGCTGCTACTACTGCTGCTGTAGTCGTGGTACTGGTGGTGGTCTAACATCGCCACACGTGGCGAGGCCTGCTGCTGCTACTACTGCTGCTACTGCTGTAGTCGTGGTGGTCTAACATCGCCACACGAGGCCTGCTGCTGCTGTAGTCGTGGTGGTCTAACATCGTCACACGAGGCGAGGCCTGCTGCTGCTACTACTGCTGCGACTGCTGTAGTCGTGGTGGTCTAACATCGCCACACGAGGCCTGCTGCTGCTACTGCTGCTGCTGTAGTCGTGGTGGTGGTCTAACATCGCCACACGAGGCGCGGAGGCGAAACCTCGTCTGGTCCGCGTCTCGCGCGAGAGGCGAGCAGCTCGGCAGCAGCAGCGGCAGCGGCGCGGGGAGAGACACGCGGACGCCGCTCTCCCCTCACCCCTCAACTCTCTCCCCTCCACCACTCTCTCCACCACCTCCTCCACCTACACCACTCTCTCCACCACCTCCTCCACCTACACCACTCTCTCCACCACCTCCTCCACCTACACCACTCTCTCCACCACCTCCTCCACCTACACCACTCTCTCCACCACCTCCTCCACCTACACCACTCTCTCCACCACCTCCTCCACCTACACCACTCTCTCCACCACCTCCTCCACCACAACTCTCTCTCAGCTCCCCTCCACCTACACCACTCTCTCCACCACCTCCTCCACCACAACTCTCTCTCAGCTCCCCTCCACCTACACCACTCTCTCCACCACCTCCTCCACCACAACTCTCCCTCAGCTCCCCTCCACCTACACCACTCTCTCCACCACCTCCCCACCTCAACTCTCTCTCAGCTCCCCTCCACCTACACCACTCTCTCCACCACCTCCTCCACCACAACTCTCCCTCAGCTCCCCTCCACCTACACCACTCTCTCACCACCTCCTCCACCACAACTCTCCCTCAGCTCCCCTCCACCTACACCACTCTCTCCACCACTCCTCCACCTCAACTCTCCCTCAGCTCCCCGCCTCCTCCACCCTCGCCACGCTCTCAACTCTCCCCGCCGCAGCGGCGACTCTCGGACAGCGGAGTCCCTCACCACTCCTCACCTCACCACACCACTCACCACACCACTCCTCACCTCACCACTCCTCTCCTCTCCTCACCACTCCTCTCCTCACCACTCCTCTCCTCACCACTCCTCTCCTCACCACTCCTCTCCTCACCACTCCTCTCCTCACCACTCCTCTCCTCTCTCCTCACCACTCCTCTCCTCACCACTCCTCTCCTCACCACTCCTCTCCTCACCACTCTCCTCTCCTCACCACTCCTCTCCTCACCACTCCACTCACCACTCCGCTCTCCACTCCTCTCTCCTCACCACTCCTCTCCTCACCACACCACTCACCACTCCTCACCACTCCTCTCCTCACCAGCCCTCTCCTCTCCTCACCACTCCTCACCACTCCTCTCCTCACCACTCCACTCACCACTCCGCTCTCCACTCACCTGCCGCCTCCGCCATGGTGCTCGCCTGGGCCTCTCCTCCACCACGTGGTGGTGAGCAGCACGCGGGGCGCAGTGCGCATGCGCGGAGAGAGGACTGGCGGGAGACGGTTAACCGGATGTAGCGTCATCCGGATGTAGCGTCATCACCCACCCCCACAGCCCCCACCCACCCCCCACAGCCCCACCCACCCCACAGCCCCCACCCACCCCCACAGCCCCACCCACCCCCACAGCCCCCACCCACCCCCACAGCCCCACCCACCCCCCCCCCACAGCCCCCACCCACCCCCACAGCCCCCACCCACCCCCACCCCCCACCCCCCCCCAAAGCCCCCACCCANCCCCCACAGCCCCCACCCACCCCCAAAGCCCCACCCACCCCCCAAAGCCCCACCCACCCCCACAGCCCCACCCACCCCCCAAAGCCCCCACCCCCACCCCCCGCAGCCCCACCCCCGCAGCCCCACCCCCGCAGCCCCACCCCCCGCAGCCCCCACCCCCCGCAGCCCCCACCCCCGCAGCCCCACCCCCCGCAGCCCCCACTCCCCGCAGCCCCCACTCCCCGCAGCCCCCACTCCCGCAGCCCCCACCCCCGCAGCCCCACCCCCGCACCCCCACTCCCGCAGCCCCACTCCCCGCACCCCCACTCCCCGCAGCCCCCACTCCCGCAGCCCCCACTCCCGCAGCCCCCACTCCCGCACCCCCACTCCCCGCAGCCCCCACTCCCCGCAGCCCCCACTCCCCGCAGCCCCCACTCCCCGCAGCCCCCACTCCCCGCAGCCCCCACTCCCCGCANCCCCCACTCCCCGCACCCCCCCCCGCTTGCTGCCACAGGTCGCAAACGGGTTTTGATTCCGTACCCGGCCGCACCAGTCGCAAACGGGTCCCGGCCNGGTACAGGTAGCCGGGTATCGGTAGGGTACGGGTATCGGTTGTGACCTCTCAGCCCCACTCACCCCCACTCACTCACCCACCACTCACTCACCCACCACTCACTCACCACTCACCCCCACTTACCACACTCACCACTCACCACTCACTCACCACCATCACCCTCACCNACTCACCACCCACTCNCACCACCCACTCACAACCCTCNCACCACCACACNCACACCTCACTCCCCCCTCACCACTACACCCACCACTCACTNCCCACTCACTACCCACTACTCACTTACCACTCACCACCACTCACCCCCCACTCACTCACTTACCACTCACTCACCACTCACTCACCACCACTCACCACTCACTACCACTCACTCACCACTCACCCCCACTCACTCACCCACCACTCACACCACTCACCCACCACTCACCACCCACTCACTCACCCACTACTCACTCACCCATCACTCACCACTCACTCACCCCTCACTCACTCACCCACCCACCACTCACTCACTCACCACCACTCACCACCACTCACTCACACTCACCACCCACTCACCACCACTCACCACAACTCACCACTCACCCACCACTCACTCACCACTCACCCACCACTCACTCACTCACCACCACTCACTCACCACACATCACCACTCACCCACCACTCACTCACTCACCACTCACCACCACCCACCACTCACCACCCACTCACTCACCACTAACTCACCACTCACCCACCACTCACTCACCACTCACCCACCACTCACTCACTCACCACCCACTCACCACCACTCACTCATCACTAACTCACCACTCACCACCACTCACCACCACCANCACTCANACCACTCACTCACACCACTCAACTCACTCACCAACNCACTCACCACTCACCACTCACTCACCACCCACTGCTGCATCACAACTTCCACTAGAGGTGAGCACGTGGGTTGTACCGGACCCCGGCACGGGAATGTGGAATTTTATTGAACACCGTGAATCTGCTGCAGCTGCAGCAGCAGCAGCTGCTGCAGCTGCTGCGTTGGCAGTGGTGGTGATGGTGGAGCAGAAGTACAGCCAACAACAACGACACACTTCGTGTCAACAACAACACCTGGTTATGTGTGTCTTTGCGTGTGTCTGTCTGTCTTTGTGTGTGTCTGTGTGTGTCTGTGTGTGTCNGTGTGTGTGTGTGTCTGTGTTGTGTGTCTGTTCTGTGTGTGTGTGTCTGTGTGTGTGTGTCTGTGTGTGTGTTGTGGAGAGCAGCACTTGCCCCGAACGGTCTGTTAAAGCTATACGGGAACCTTTGTCACATAGACTCATACACACACACAGACACACATAGACACACACACACAGACTGACACACACACACAGACTCATACACATACACACACAAACTCATACACACACACATACAGACACACACAAACCCACACAAACACTCAGACTGACACAGACACAGAAACACACACACTGACACAGCCAGACTGACACAGACACACAGACACACACATAGACACACACACAGAAACATACACATAGACACACAGACTGACACAGACACACAGACACACATAGACACACACAGAAACACACATAGACACACAGACTGACACAGACACACAGAAACGCACACAAACTCAGCGTTGTTGACACGGAACGCGTTGAGATTTTTGTTAAACAAAAAATGAATAATCATCATTAACGTCATCGTCGTAATGATTATCACCATCGTCATCATCATCATCGTCGTCGTCATCATCGACGTCATCATCATCGTCGTCATCGTCGTCATCGTCGTCATCGTCATTGTCGTCATCATCATTGTCACCGCCGTCAACATCGTCGTCGTCGTCATCGTCACCATCGTCATCGTCATCGTCGTCGTCATCGTCAACATCGTCATCGTCGTCATCATCATCATCATCCGTCGTTCGCGCCGCCGCCGCCGCCATCACACGACGATGATGTCGCCGGTGCAGCGCCTGCAGCAGGTGAAGGTGATGTGCTCCTGGCGCGTGTACGGGTGAGTGCGAGTGTACGGGTGAGTGTGAGGGTGAGTGTACGGGTGGAAACGCCCGGCGGCGCTCGGCTTGCCGGCAGCAGGCGCCCGCAGCGCCGGGGCCGGCGGCGTCGTCCACCATCATCGGATCGGCCATCCTCACCTCGCTCATCCGGAGCACCTGCAGAGCGGACACGCGGTGAGGACACGCGTGAGGACACGCGGTGAGGACACGCACAGACAGCTACAGACACGCGCAGGCACGGCACAGACACAAAGACAGATACACGCACGGTGCAGACACGTATGGGCACGCGCGTGGCCACGCGTGCCCACGGTACGGAAACGTATGGACACGCACAGACACGTACAGACATGCACTGNCACACAGACACACACAGACACACACACTGACACACACAGACACACACACACACACAGACACACAGACACACACAGACACTCACCAATACGTACCGACACACTGACACACACAGACACGTACAGACATGCACTGACACACAGACACGTACAGACACACCGACACACACACCGACACGCACTGACACACCACCACAACCGCCACCAGCGGTCGCCACTCACCTGCTGCGCCATCCTCTCAGCGGCCGTGCTGCACAGCTGAGCGGGAGCCTGCGCTGCCGCCACTGTAGCACCAGCAGCACCACCACCACC
>WFAB01001608.1:90000-126436 GCA_018977245.1 Lethenteron camtschaticum
CTACCACCACCTCCACCACCACCACATCCTGCAGCGCCACAGAGACAGAGACACTCCGTCACCACCACCACCACTACCACCACCACTACCACCACATCCTGCAGCGCCACAGAGACAGAGACACTCCGTCACCACCACCACACCACTACCACCACCACCACTACCACCACCACCCTACACCACCTCCACCACCACCACATCCTGCAGCGCCACAGAGACAGAGACACTCCGTCACCACCACCACCACCACCACCCCATCACACCGCCACTACCACCACCACCCTACACCACCTCCACCACCACCACATCCTGCAGCGCCACAGAGACAGAGAGACTCCATCACCACCACCAACACCACCCCATCACACCACCACTACCACCACTACACCACTACCACCACCACCCTACACCACCTCCACCACCACCACATCCTGCAGCGCCACAGAGACAGAGACACTCCATCAACACCACCAACACCCGCACCGCCACTACCACCACCACCACCACCCCCATCACACCGCCACTACCACCACCACCACCACCCTACACCAACAACAACCGCCATTCGCCACTAAGTGGCGTGACGTCACCACGACGCTGTGCCAGGCCATGTGCACCTTGAGGCCACGTGAAGTGTCGAACGCCCGCTGGCAGGAGGTCACGGGGCAGACCCAGGTGCCACGGGTCGACTGACCGAGATGACCGAGATGACTGGCTGATGCACCACCTGTGCCCCCTACTGTGCCAACTTGCTGTGCTTTAGCCACCCGGCGCTCCGCTCGTTGTTGTGAGCGTCGCTCCTCCGCCATCCGTTGTTGTTGGAGGACGACTGCCTCCAACTGCCCAGCAGCGTCCTTCACGAGCCTCCTCCACTGAGGCCGATCTTGACACCGCTGGTACCGGTCATCGGCAAGTCCAATCAGCTCCACGTCCTCCTGTACCACATCACTCCATCTCTTCTCTAGCCCGTGCCGCGCCGTTTAGCCCCTCGATCCGGCCGAACAAAAGCTGTTTAGGCATGCGGTAGCTGGGCATGCGGGCTACATGACCCAGGCAACGCAGCCTTGCCTGCCGGAGGAGCTCACCGATGGGATTTTGCCCAGATCTTTCAAGGATTTGGGAGCTCCTCACACAATCCAGCCTGCAGGTTAAACCCAGGATGGATCGTAGGCAGGCCAGCCTAATGTTTCCAACTGGCGAAGATGCTCCATTAGGGGGTCCACGTTTTGCAAGCGTAGAGAAGGGAGCGAATGACCGTGGCCGAGAAGACCTGAAGCTTCGTGCGGAGCGACAGACCAGGTAGCTTCCACACAGCGTTACACAACCGATGAAAAAATATTGCCGCTCGACTGATTCGGAGTGAGACCTCTGCTGTTAAACTGAGCCGGTCATAAGCACACTGCCCAGGCATGAGAAACTCTCCACTCTCTCCACAACTGCCCCATCACCGATTGGGAGTTGTGGGGTGGAGTGTCCGATGGTACAAAATACCCAGGCAGGTGCTTAGCTTTGGTGGGACTGATGGTAAGGCCCCACACACACAGACACACACACACACAGNCACACACACACACAGACACACACACAGACCCACAGACACACACAGACACACACACACACACGCACACGAAGGCAAGCTTGGCCTGACACCACGAGGCGACGCTTCGACTCCCACCTGTGCCATCGCGAGTGAGGGTGGTGGCCGCCATGCCTCTCCACGCAAGCTCCTGCAGGAAGACACAGAGCAGAGGGGCAGAGTCACTTACAGCACTCACCCCTTACACTCACCCACTCACCCCTCACACTCACCCACTCACCCCTCACCCTCACAGCGCTCACCCCTCACACTCACCATCACCCGCTCACACTCACCCCTCACTCCGTCACCCTCACAGCACTCACCCCTCACACTCACCATCACCCGCTCACACTCACCCCCTCACACTCACCATCACCCGCTCACACTCACCCCTCACTCCGTCACCCTCACAGCGCTCACCCCCTCACACTCACCATCACCCGCTCACACTCACCCCTCACTCCGTCACCCTCACAGCACTCACCCCTCACACTCACCATCACCCGCTCACACTCACCCCCTCACACTCACCATCACCCGCTCACACTCACCCCTCACTCCGTCACCCTCACAGCACTCACCCCTCACACTCACCATCACCCGCTCACACTCACCCCCTCACACTCACCATCACCCGCTCACACTCACCCCTCACTCCGTCACCCTCACAGCACTCACCCCTCACACTCACCATCACCCGCTCACACTCACCCCTCACACTCACCATCACCCGCTCACACTCACCCCTCACTCCGTCACCCTCACAGCACTCACCCCCTCACACTCACCATCACCCGCTCACACTCACCCCTCACTCCATCACCCGCTCACACTCACCCCTCACTCCGTCACCCTCACACGCTCACCCCCTCACACTCACCATCACCCGCTCACACTCACCCCTCACTCCGTCACCCTCACAGCACTCACCCCTCACACTCACCATCACCCGCTCACACTCACCCCCTCACACTCACCATCACCCGCTCACACTCACCCCTCACTCCGTCACCCTCACAGCACTCACCCCTCACACTCACCATCACCCGCTCACACTCACCCCCTCACACTCACCATCACCCGCTCACACTCACCCCTCACTCCGTCACCCTCACAGCACTCACCCTCACACTCACCATCACCCGCTCACACTCACCCCCTCACACTCACCATCACCCGCTCACACTCACCCCCTCACTCCGTCACCCTCACAGCACTCACCCCCTCACCCCTCACCCTCACCCCTCACCCCACCCCTCACCCCCTCACACTCCCTCACCATCACCCCCTCACACTCACCCACCACTCCCTCACCCTCACACCACTCACCCTCACCCCTTTACCCTCACCCCCTCACCTCACCCCCTCACCCCTCATCCTCACCATCTCACACTCACCCTCACCCCCTTACACTTACACTACTACACTACACTATACACTACACTATACACTACACTACTATATACACTATACACTACTACTAATATACACTACACTATACACACTCACTATACTATCACTATACACTACACTATATACACTATACACTACTACTACACTATACACACTACACTATACACTACACTATACACTACACTACACTATACACTATTTGTAGTTTGTTGACGTGACAAATCCCGGACTGACTGGCTGTCGGGAGACATTTATATCTTGACGCGATCCGACGACCCCCAATAAGCAACCTTCATCGTGAACAGCAGCAACATCAGAGTTCGAGAAAGTTCGCGACGCCTTAAAGATAAAACATTTTAAACGAAACAAAGTAAAACATTTAAAATTAAACAAATTAAAACATTTTAAACTAAACGAGTTAAAACATTTTAAATTAAACGAAAATAAACAAAGTAAAACATTTTAAACTAAAAAAGTTAAAACATGTAAAATTAAACAAATGAAAACATTTTAAATTAAACGAAAATAAACAAAGTAAAAACATTTTAAACGAAACAAATTAAAACATTTAAAATTAAACAAATTAAAACATTTTAAACTAAACGAGTTAAAACATTTTAAATTAAACGAAAATAAACAAAGTAAAACATTTTAAACTAAACAAGTTAAAACATTTAAAATTAAACAAAAATAAACAAAGTAAACGTTTCAACGGCGACAATCACCGTCACACTTGACCCGCCGGTGTTGCGCGTAGCGAGACGACTGATGGCGACTGCGAGAGGCAGATTCTGCCGACAGGTTAACGTGAACACGTTTAATGTTTAACGTGAACACATTTAATGTTTAACGTGAACACGTTTAATGTTCATGTCAACACGTTTAATGTTTGTTGTTCACACATTTAAGAGCCAGCCATAGGCTTACTGTACCTGGTACAGTGTCGACGCCAGGCGGACCAATCACAGGGCGCCCCGGCGGTCACGTGGCGCAGCGGACCACTCGGGAGGTCGGTGGTGACGAGGGCAAGAAGAAGCGTCTTCCGGAAGAGGAAGATTGGTCCTGTCGAGGAAGTAGCGTCTTCCGGAAGAGGAAGATGGTTCCTGCTGACGAAGCAGCGTCATCTTCCGGAAGAGGAAGATCGTTCCTGCTGACGAGCAAGCGTCTTCTTCCGGAAGAGGAAGATCGTTCCTGCGGAGGGAACAGCGTCTTCCGGAAGAGGAAGATCGTTCCTGCTGACGAAGCAGCGTCATCTTCCGGAAGAGGAAGATCGTTCCGTTGATGAAGCAGCGTCATCTTCCGGAAGAAGAAGATCGTTCCTGCTGAGTAAGCCACGTCATCTTCCGGAAGAGGAAGATCGTTCTGCTGAGGAAGCAGCGTCGTCTTCCGGAAGAGGAAGATCGTTCTTGCTGACGAGGCAGCGTCTTCTTCCGGAAGAGGAAGATCGTTCCTGCGGAGGGAACAGCGTCATCTTCCAGAAGAGGAAGATCGTTCTTGCTGAGGAAGCAGCGTCGGGTGGGGCTGGGTGGGGAGGGGAGGTGGGTGGGCTGGGTGGGAGGGAGGGTGGGGTGGGGCTGGGTGGGGAGGGGAGGGTGGGGTGGGCTGGGTGGGGAGGGGAGGGTGGGGTGGGCTGGGTNGGGAGGGTGGGGTGGGCTGGGTGGGGAGGGTGGGCTGGGTGGGGAGGGAGGTGGGGTGGGCTGGGTNGGGAGGGAGGGTGGGTGGGGCTGGGAGGGAGGGTGGTGGGCTGGGTGGGGAGGGGAGGGTGGGGTGGTGGGAGGGGCTGGGTGGGTGGGAGGGAGGGCTGGGTGGGAGGGCTNGGTGGGTGGGGAGGGGAGGGGTTGGGTGGGAGGGAGGGGCTGGGTGGGTGGGGAGGGCTGGGTGGGGTGGGGCTGGGTGGGGAGGGGCTGGGTGGGAGGGTGGGAGGGCTGGGTGGGAGGGAGGGGCTGGGTGGTGGGAGGGGAGGGCCGGGTGGGAGGCTGGGTGGGAGGGGCTGGGTGGGGAGGGTGGGGAGGGCTGGGTGGGAGGGTGGGCTGGGTGGGGGTGGGGAGGGCTGGGTGGGANGGGAGGGGCCGGGTGGGGAGGGCCGGTGGGAGGGCTGGGTGGGAGGGGCTGGGTGGGAGGGTGGGGCTGGGTGGGGGGGTGGGGCTGGGTGGGGGGTNGGGAGGGGTGGGTGGGTGGGTGGGGCTGGGTGANGGGTGGGAGGGTGGGGCTGGGTGGCGAGGGGCTGGTCACCCCGTGGTGCCCTTATAAAACTCAACGTTTAACCTACTCACGCCGGCTTGTGCCGCCCTCACAGTCGGCCATATTTGCGGAATACACCACGCCCTGGCCGTTGACCCTGCAGGCCATTGAGCGAGCAACCCAACGTTCCTAGCAGCTCCCTCCGCAGCAGCAGCAGGAGTGTGTTGTAGTTGTGTTGCTGGTGACTTTGTGTGTTTCATATCGGAATCGCCTCCAGTGCTGTTGCTGCTGGCGGCAATAAAACTTGTTGAGAAGTCAAAGTCTCCCCGTATCTCTCTCTTATCCCCTCTCTCTCTCTTTCATTCATTAACAAAACACCGTTGATTTTCCAGTTGAGCAACAATGTGGCGGCATATGTGTTTTTGTTTAAGTTAAAACGTACAACAGGGATGTTTTTCGATTTAAAGCTTTCGTGACTGCAGGGATTTATCTTCTTGGTTCTTTCGGTAAAGTCATCACGTAGAAGGGAAGTAATAAAATAATAAAATAAAACATAATAAAATAATTCTCACCAAGAAGAGGGATGTTTTTGTTTGAATTCTTATCATAAATGCTCAAAAGATGAAAGAGTTGGGTAAAATGACCACTTTTGAAGAGGTCTAGTTTCACCTTGACGAAATAGAAAACTGCAAAGACAAATTATACCCAAATTCTGTAAGATAGCCACCTTGAGCCGAGGCAAGTTGGCCTGAATTGCACTAATTTCTCTCAAAACTCTAATGGAAGGAAAACTCTATTTGCCTATGAAGTGTTGCTTCCATGATATCCCGAGTTCCCCGAGTTGTCAAGCAAGATGGGCAGTTCTTGCCCGAAATAGATCTGAGCAGAACTTTCCCCGTAAATACTTGCGAGGAAAAGCCTCGGGACCGTGTTGCTGACGAGATGAAACGTTCCCACCACCCACACACATTTTGATCGTAACATGTCCGGCGATGCATTTTCTCTTCGCCTCAATGATGACAGATTCCAAGAACACAGCATGAGATGTTACTATCCTTTGTGCAAGCGCTTCCAAGAGTTCATGGACAGTGCGCCTGGTGAAATTTGGGGAGCGCATCGTCAGTAGTGTACCTTTGGTTCCTTAATTTTAATTGAAATTAAAATTAATAAAAAAATAAATAATAAAATTCACGACGTTTCGGAGGCAACACAAGTCTCCGTCATCAGGTGGGACCGTCACAGCCAGATTTGCTGTATCAAGAAGAGGTCCCGTTTCACCTTGATGAAATAGGAAACTGCAAAGACAAATTATACCCAAATTTAAAGCTTTCGTGACTGCAGGGATTCATTTTCTTGGTTCTGTAAGATAGCCACCTTGAGCCTCACTTGATGCAGCTAATCTGGCTGTGACGGTCCCACCTGATGACGGAGACTTGTGTTGCCTCCGAAACGTCGTGAATTTTATTATTAATTTTTATTAATTAAAATTTACATTTTTTACCTACATGGTGACTTTACTGAAAAAACTAAGAGTCGGGTGATCAATCCTACGCTTAGGGAATCAGGCCCATGGAGCTAAAGGTGGCGAGACAACTTCTGGTATGACCCAAATTCACAACCGGCTTGTCGTTTTGACCAAATAAGAGAAACTTGCTGCCGGAATGGCAAACTCGGGTGATGTGGCTCATGGAAATGCGGTGTAAGTGTAACGGAGATTTGTACGCAGAGTGGCTTAATTTCCGATTTAAAGCTTTCGTGACTGCAGGGATTCATCTTCTTGGTTCTTTCGGTAAAGTCACGTAGAAGGGAAATAATAAAGTAATAAATTTTTGTATTATTATTTTATTACTTCCCTTCTACGTGACTTTACCGAAAGAACCAAGAAGATGTCTTAACTTGTTTCTCATCACCGACGCTGCAGCGCTCACGTGTTGCTGTAACCTCCTCAACCTCCTCCTCCTCCTCTGTGTGTACACGTGGAAGGGTTACCCGGTTGCATCTGCCAGCTCGATGTTGTTGCATTGAGTTTCTCCACCCTCCATGACCTGCTTGAGGATGGTTAGGGAAGTCTTGATGGCTTTCGATTGAAAGCTTCTGACTGCAGGGATTCATCTTCTTCAGTAAAGTCACGTAGGTAAAAAATAAAATTAAAAGTTAATAATGAAAATNAAATAATAAATCATCTTCTTTTCTTTCGGTCAAGTCACGTAGAAGGGAAATAATAAAATAAAAATTAAACATTATTTAAAAAATCTCCAAATCTGTGAGAATGTATTTAATGTCTTTTATTTTATTGCTTCCGTGACTTTACAAAGAAGAGAGTTCTGTCAGGTCCGACTTGTGGAAGACACCGAAAGACTCGCGCCTGGGAAGCCGAGCCAATGGCAGGATCGTTACCCTGCACGAAGCTCCGACCAGAGAAGATTTGATCATTGGTTTTTACCCTTTTATCTGGCAACAAAACTGACACTTTTTTACGAGGAGTCATGTTTGCATAGACCACAATACAAACAAAAACATAACTCTGATAATGTATGCACTGTCCTTGAAGTTGATTGGTCCACACCCGAGACAGCTTTTCTTAGAGCCTAGTCTCACATGGGTTGGACCAGATGACGCCAAAAGGCGCACAACTCAAAGACAATGCACCATCAGAGTATGAGAGCTCGGGTNAAACATTTACACTGGAACTCCTTTGTCAGTAACAAATATGATCATTGTTTTTTACCCTTTTATCTGGCAACAAAACTGACACNTTTTTACGAGGAGTCATGTTTGCATAGACCACAATACCTGCAGTCGTAATGCAANAAAAACACAACTCTGATAATGATGCACTGTCCTTGAAGTTGATTGGTCCACACCCGAGACAGCTTTCCTTAGAGCCTAGTCTCACATGGGTTGGACCAGATGACGCCAAAAGGCGCACAACTCAAAGACAATGCACCATCAGAGTATGAGAGCTCGGGTAAACATTTACACCATTGGAACCTCCTTTGCCAGTAAAATATGATCATTGTTTTTTACCCTTTTTATCTGGCAACAAAACTGACACCTTTTTACGAGGAGTCATGTTTGCATAGACCACAATACCTGCAGTCGTAATGCNAACAAAAACATAACTCTCATGAAGTTGATTGGTCCACNCCCGAGACAGCTTTTCTTAGAGCCTAGTCTCACATGGGTTGGACCAGATGACGCCAAAAGGCGCACAACTCAAAGACAATGCACCATCAGAGTATGAGAGCTCGGGTAAGCATTTACAGGAACCTCCTTTGTCAGTAACAAATATGATCATGTTTTTTTACCCTTTTATCTGGCAACNAAACTGACACCNTTTTTACGAGGAGTCATGTTTGCATAGACCACAATACCTGCAGTCGTAATGCAAACNAAANACACAACTCTGATAATGTATGCACTGTCCTTGAAGTTGATTGGTCCACACCGAGACAGCTTTCTTAGAGCCTAGTCTCACATGGTGTTGGACCAGATGACGCCAAAGGTGCACAACTCAAAGACAACGCACCATCAGAGTATGAGAGCTCNGGGTAAGCATTTTACACCATTGGTACCTCATTTGCCAGTAAAAAATACGATAATTGTTTTTTACCCTTTAATCTGGCAACAAAACTGACACCTTTTTTACGAGGAGTCATGTTTGCATAGACCTCTGTCAGAAACACTTCTTTCAACGCTGCGCCCACTCTCTCCCATCCCCCCTCTCTCTCATCCACTCTGTCTCTCACTTACCCCCTCTCTCTCCTCCACTCTCTCTCCTCTCCCCTCTCTCCTCTCCCCTCTCTCCCCCTCTTCAACAACAACACAGCAGCAGCCACCGCCGTTCGACACTAAGTGGCGGTGACATCACCACGGCGCTTGTGCCAGGCTGGGTGCCTTTGAGGCCACGTGAAGGGTCACGGCTCTGCTGCTGAAGGTCACGGACAGATCCAGCAGGTGCCGTGGGTTGACTGTTGCTGTGCAGGAGGTCACGGGACAGATGCAGGTGCCATAGGTTGACTGCTGTGCCAGGCTAGGTGCAGGAGGAGGTCACGGACAGACCCTGTAGGTACAATGGATTGACTGCTGTGCCAGGCTAGGTGCNGGAGGAGGTCACGGGACATACCCAGGTGCCATGGGTTGACTGCTGTGCCAGGCTAGGTGCAGGAGGAGGTCACGGACAGACCCAGGTGCCATGGGTTGACTGCTGTGCCAGGCTAGGTGCAGGAGGAGGTCACGGACAGACCCAGGTGCCATGGGTTGACTACTGTGCCAGGCTAGGTGCAGGAGGGGAGGTCACNGGACAGACCCAGGTGCATGGGTTGACTACTGTGCCAGGCTAGGTGCAGGAGGGGAGGTCACGGGACAGACCAGGTGCCATGGGTTGACTGCTGTGCCAGGCTAGGTGCAGGAGGAGGAGGTCACGGACAGACCAGGTGCCATGGGTTGACTGCTGTGCCAGGCTAGGTGCAGGAAGGTCACGGACATATGCAGGTGCCCATGGGTTGACTGCTGTGCCAGGCTAGGTGCNGGAGGAGGTCACNGGACAGACCCAGGTGCATGGGTTGACTGCTGTGCCAGGCTAGGTGCNGGAGGAGGTCACGGACAGACTCAGGTGCCATGCGTTGACTGCTGTGCCAGGCTAGGTGCATGGGTTGACTGCTGTGCCAGGCTAGGTGCAGGAGGAGGAGGTCACGGACAGACCCTTGCAGGTGCCATGGGTTGACTGCTGTGCCAGGCTAGGTGCAGGAGGTCACGGGACAGACCAGGTGCCATGGTTGACTGCTGTGCCAGGCTAGGTGCNGGAGGAGGTCACGGGACAGACCCAGGTGCATGGGTTGACTGCTGTGCCAGGCTAGGTGCNGGAGGAGGTCACGGGACAGACCAGGTGCCATGGTTGACTGCTGTGCCAGGCTAGGTGCNGGAGGAGGTCACGGACAGACCCAGGTGNCATGGGTTGACTGCTGTGCCAGGCTAGGTGCAGGAGGTCACGGACAGACCCAGGTGCATGGGTTGACTGCTGTGCCAGGCTAGGTGCAGGANGTCACNGGACAGCCAGGTGNCATGGTTGACTGCTGTGCCAGGCTAGGTGCAGGAGGAGGTCACGGACAGACAGGTGCCATGGGGTTGACTGCTGTGTCAGGCTAGGTGCAGGAGGTCACNGGACACCCAGGTGCCATNGGTTGACTGCTGTGCCAGGCTAGGTGCAGGAGGTCACNGGACGACNTGCANGTGATGGGGTTGACTGCTGTGCCAGGCTAGGTGCAGGAGGAGGAGGTCACNGGACAGACCTGCAGGTGCCCATNGGTTGACTGCTGTGAGGCTAGGTGCAGGAGGAGTCACNGGACGNCCCTAGGTGCATGGTTGACTGCTGTGAGGCTAGGTGCAGGNGTCACAGGGAGACTGCAGGTGCATGGGTTGACTGCTGTGCAGGCTGGTGCAGGAGGTCACAGGTGACAGACCAGTGTGCATGGGTTGACTGCTGTGCAGGCTGGTGNGGAGGTCACTGGGCAGCCTGCAGTGCATGGTTGACTGCTGTGCCAGGCTAGGTGACAAGGAGGTACNGGCAGCCTGGTGNCACTGGGGTTTTGACTGCTGTGCCAGGCTAGGTGACAGGAGGAGGAGGTCACNGGNCAGNCCTAGTGCGTGGGGTTGCACTGCTGTGCAGGTAGGTGNAGGAGGAGTCAGCNGGCAGCCTAGTGNCCGATGGGGNTGACTGACTGTGCCANGCTAGTGNGGNGTCAGGACAGACCTGNANGTGCCCATGGGTGACTGCCTGTGCCAGGCTAGGTGAGGAGGAGTCACTGGGACAGACTANGTGCCCTGGGTGACTGCTGTGCCAGGCTAGGTGCAGGGGANGTCACNGGACAGCCTAGAGTGCCCATGGGTTGACTGCTGTGCCACCGGCTAGGTGAGGAGGANGTCACGGGACAGCCTNCAGGTGCCCACTGGGTTGTACTGCTGTGCCCTAGGTGCAGGAGGAGGTTCACGGGAGNCCCTGCAGTGNCATGGGTTGACGNTGTGCCAGGCTAGGTGCAGGAGGAGGTCACNGGCGAAGCATTCTCTCTCTNCNGCAGGTGCCGTTGACTGCTGTGAGTGGCAGACTGCACCACCTGTCGCCGCTACTCCGGACCANCACTCCTCCTTTCCAGCCTGTATCACTCACCACCCACTACTCACACACTGCACCCACTCACCCACTCACGTGTCACACACTCACCCACTCACCCANCTCTNCACANCCCATCACTCACCACCCACTCACTCACACACTCANCCACTCCATGCACCGACTCACNCACTCACTCACCCACCCTCACTCACACACTCACCCATCACCACANACTCATTCACACCTGTGTCACTCACTCANCCACTGCACCCACTCACACTCTCACTCANCCCTGTCACTCACTCACNCACTCACCACGCACTCNATCTCTCTCANCCTGTGTCACTCACTCACCACTCACCACTCCCATTTCTCTCCCCTGTCACTCACCACGTCACTCACCCACTCACCTCACTCANCCATCACTCCATCCCACCTCACTCCAGCTNCACTCACCACTCANTCACCACTCACTNACCCACCACTCACTCACCCACTCACACACTNACCACCCACTCACCACTCACCCACTCCACTCACCACCCANCCACTCACTCACCACTCACCACTCACACCACCCACCACACATCACCACCACTCACCACCACTCACCACTCACCACTCACNCACTCACCCACTACACTCACCCANCTCACTCACTCACTNACCCACTCACCCANCCACTCANCCTTACCCACNACACCACCCACTGGGGAGCACCCATCACGTCACTNACCANCCACTCACTCACGTCACCACCACTCCACTCACTACCCACCACGTCATCCCCACTCACCCACTCANCCACTCACCACGTTACATCACCACCACTCACTCACTCCCCACCCACNCACTCACCACTCCCTCACTCACNCACCACCCACTACTCACTCACCCACGTCACCANCCACTCACTCACCACCCACTCACCCACTCACCCACCCACTCACTCACCACCCACTCACCTCCCCACTCACCACCCACTCACCACTCACCCACCCACTCACCACCCACCCACTCACTCACCCACTCACCACTCAACCCCACCCACTCACCCACCACCACTCCTCACTCACCACTCACCACACTCACCCACTCACCACCCACTACACCACTCACCACTCACTCACCCACCACTACTCACTCACCCACCCACTCACCANCCACTCCATCACCCACCCACTCANCCACTCACCCACGCCACTCACCCATTCACCACCCACTCACTCACCCACTCACCCACCATCACCACCCACTCACTCGACACTCACCCACCCACTCACCCACCACTCACCACTCATACACCACTACTCACCCACTCACCCACCCACTCACCACTCACCCACTCACTCACTCACTCACCACTCATCCCACCACTNACCCACCACTCACCACCACTCACTACACCCACTCACTCACCCACTGCACACCACTCACTCACCCAACTCACTCACCACTTATTCACCACTCACCCACTCACCCACGTCACCCACCACNCACTCCCACCCACTCACNCACTCACCCACCCACTCACTCACCACTCCCTCACTCACTCACCCACCCCATTACTCACTNACCCACCCACTCTCACCCACTCACCACGACACTCACCCACCCACTCACCACCCACTCAGCTCACCCACCCACNCACGTCACTCACCACTCACCCACTCACACACACTCACCCACCACCACCCACTACCCACTCCACCCACTCACCCACTCACCCACTCACCACCCACTCTCCCCCACTCACTCACTCACCCACTCACCACCCATCCATCTCCTCATTCACCCACCCACTCACTCACNACTCACCACTCACNACTCACCACCCACCACTCACTTTGGCACCACTCACTCACCCACTCANCCACACTCANTCCACACATCACTCACTCANCGACTCACTCACCACTNACCCACCACCACACCCCACCACTCACTCACCCACTCACCACTCACCCACCCACTCACTCACTCACCCACTCACCCACCCACCCACTCACCCACCAGCTCCATCTCTTCTACAGCCCGTGCCCGTTTAGCTCACCTCTATCCGGCCAGACAGAAGCTGCTTGGGCAGCAAGCAGAGGTCGCAACCGGGTACCCGTACCCTACCCGATACCCGGCTACCTGTACCCGGCCGGGTACGGGTACCCGTCTGCGACCCTGGTGCGGCCGCGTACGGAATCAAAACCCGTTTGCGACCTGTGGCAGCAAGCGGTGACTCTCACTCACTCACTCCCCCATCTCTCCGCTCTCTTCACGAAGGCAAACTCCCACTCTCCCCCCACTCCCATCTCTCTCTCCCACTCTCCCCCACTCTCTCTCCCACTCTCCATCTCTCTCTTCCACTCTCCCCACCTCTCCCACTCCCCACCTCTCTCTCTCCCACTCCCCCACTATCTCCCCCCACTCCCCATCTCTCTCTCCCACTCCCCCCACTATCTCCCCCACTCCCCATCTCTCTCTCCCACTCCCCCACTATCTNCCCCCACTCCCATCTCTCTCTCCCACTCCCCCACTATCTCCCCCACTCCCCACCTCTCTCCCACTCTCTCTTTACCAAGTGACGAAGGCAAACTTCCAGCTGTAGAATCTCTCCCTCCCTCTCCCACTCTCCCCACTCCCCCCCACTCTCTCCCCCCCACTCCCCCCCCCACTCTCTCTCCCACTCTCTCTCTCAGAGCCGGGAGAAGCCACTCTGCTGTTGCTGCCAGAGGCAGTTAAACACTCCACGTCTCTCTCTGTGNCTCTCTCTGTGTCTCTCNCCGTGTCTCTCTCCGTGTCTCTCTGTCTCTCTCCGTGTCTCTCTCTTTTGTGTGTGTCCCATTGTCTCTCTCTCCCCGTGCCGTTATACCTCCCCGTCTCTCCCTTTTGTCTCTCCCCGTGTCTCTCTCCCGTCTCTCTGTACCGTGTCTCTCTCTGTACCGTGTCTCTCTCTGTCCCGTGTCTCTCTCTGTCTGTCCCCGTGTCTCTCTCTCTCTCCGTGTGTCTCTCTCTCTGTCCCGCGTGTGTCTAAGTGATGGCTCCCTCTCGGAGGCTCCAGACGAAGCCGGCCATCGCCTGCCTCAAGNCTCTGCTCCTCCTGTACAGCCTCGTCTTCTNGGTGAGACACGGGGGAGAGACACGGGGGGGAGAGACACGGGGGAGACGGACACGGAGCAGACGGGGGAGACACGGAGACACGGGGAGGAGACACGAGAAGACACGGGGGAGAGACACGGGGGAGAGACACGGGGGAGACACGGGGGGGAGACAGGGGGAGAGACACGAGGGNGAGAGAGNCACGGGAGAGAGAGGGGNAAGAGGGGNAGAGACACGGGGGAGAGACACGGAGAGAGACACTGGCACCTCCCGCTATGAGACGGAGCTAATTTAGAGATCCTCGCAGAATAACCTCCAGCAGCCCGCTCGGCTGATCCATCAGCATCGGATCGGCCGCGTCATTGGTTCAACCACAAGTCCAATCCGGGACCGGGTTTGACACCAACGTCTCAGCAGCAGCAGCATCATCAGCAGCAGCATCATCATCAGCAGCAGCATCATCATCAGCAGCAGCAGCATCATCAGCAGCAGCAGACANCATCATCATCATCAGCAGCAGCATCATCATAGCAGCAGCATCATCAGCAGCGCGCAGCATCATCATCAGCAGCAGTCCATCATCAGCAGCAGCAGCAGCACATCATCATCATCAGCATCATCAGCATCATCAGCAGCAGCATCATCATCAGCATCATCATCATCATCATNAGCAGCAGCAGCAGCATCATCATCAGCAGCAGCAGCAGAGCCAGCTCTGCTGGAACCAATTACTGACCAACTGTCCCAGATGTGNTTAGAGAAGATGTGGTGATGTTGGTGTGTTGGTGTGGTGGTGATGTTGGTGTGGTGATGGTGTGGTGACGGTGGTGGTTGATGTGGTGATGTTGTGGTTGATGGTGGTTGTAGTGTGGTGGTGATGGTGGTGTTAGTGATGGTGGTGATGGTGTGGTGATGGTGGTTGTAGTGATGGTGGTTGTGATGGTGGTGGTAGTGATGGTGGTGGTGGTTGTAGTGATGGTGGTGTGGTGATGGTGGTGGTTGATGGTGGTGGTAGTGATGGTGGTGGTTGTAGTGATGGTGGTTGTTGATGGTGGTTGTAGTGACGGTGGTGGTAGTGATGGTGGTTGATGTGGTAGTGATNGTGGTGGTTGGTGAGGTAGTGATGGTGGTTGATGGTGGTGGTTGATNGTGGTGGTAGTGATGGTGGTGGTTGTAGTGATGGTGGTTGTAGTGATGGTGTTGTTTGAGTGATGTGGTTGATGTGGTTGATGTGGTAGTGATGGTGGTGGTGATGAGTGTGTGGTTGATGTGATGTGGTTGATGTGGTTGATGGTGGTAGTGAATGTGGTGGTGGTGTGGTGGTGTGNGATGGTGTGGTGGTGGTAGTGATGGTGGTGAGTGATGTTGTGGTTGANGTGGTGATGAGTGATGTGGCGGTGGTGTGNGNTGTGGTGGTGGTGGTGGTTGATGTGGTGTTGATGGTGGTTGATGTGGTAGTGATGGTGGTTGTNGTGATGTGGTAGTGGGTGTTGATGGTGGTGGTAGTGATGGTGGTTGTTGATGTGGTGTAGTGATGGTGGTGGTAGTGATGGTAGTGGTGTGGTGGTGGTNGTGNTGTGGTGTGTAGTGATGGTGTGGTAGTGATGGTGGTGGTTGATGTGGTAGTGATGGTTGTAGTGGTGGTGGTAGTGATGGTNGTGGTTTCAGTGATGGTGGTTGATGNTGTGGTGGTGGTGGTAGTGATGGTGGTGGTGGTGGTGGTAGTGATGGTGGTGGTGGTGATGGTTGGTGGTGGTGGTTGATGGTGGTAGTGANGTGGTTGTTGATGTGATGTGGTTGATGTAGTGATAGTGGTGGTTGATGTGGTAGTGATGTGGTTGTGAGTGATGTGGTTGATGTGGTGATGTGTGTNGTGATGTGGTNGTGATGTGGTAGTATGATGGTGGTTGTAGTGGTGGTGTGNNTGTAGTGATGGTGGTGNTAGTGGTGGTGGTTGTAGTGATGGTGTGGTGAGTGGTGGTNGTTGTAGTGATGGTGTGGTTGGTGGATAGTGATGGTGGTGGTNGTGATNGTGGTGGTGANGTGGTGGTGGTGGNGATGTGGTTGTTGANNGTGGTGGTNGTGAGTGANGTGGTGGTTGAGTGGTGGTGTGATGTAGTGATGGTGGTGGTGATGTTGGTGGTGGATGATGGTGGTGGTGAGTGAGTGGNAGTGGTGGTTGTGNGTGNTGATGATGTTGATGGTGGGGTNGTGGTGGGAGTGAGTGGNNGTGAGTGGTGATGTNGTGGTGGTGNTGAGTGATGGTGGGTGNTGTGGTAGTGGGTGGTGGTGAGTGGTATGTGGGTGACTGGTGGGAGTGGTGGTAGTGNGTGGTGGTGAGGAGATGGGTGGTGGTGAGTGGGTGGTGTGGTGGTAGCGATGTTGATAGTGGTGTAGTGGTGGTAGTGNTGGTGGTGTGANGGNGATTGGTGGTGGTTGATGTGGGTGATNGTGGTGTGNTGTGGAGTGGTGGTAGTGGTGGTTGNAGTGGTGNNTGNAGTGATAGTGGTGGTGGGTGATGGGTGGTGGTAGTGGGTGGTTGNNGTGGTGGTGATTGGGTGGTNGGTGATNGTGGTGATTGGGTGGTGGTTGGTGGTAGTGGTGATGGTGGGTGGGTGANGGTGTGGTGGTGTAGTGGGTATGTGTGAGTGATGACAGTGGTGGTGGTGATGCATGGGTGGTGATGAGTGGTGGTGGTGTAGTGATGGTGGGGTNGTGGTGTNTGTAGTGATGTGGTGAGTGGTTAGTGATGGTGGTGAGTTGATGTGGTGGTGGCANTGGTGGTGGTGGTGGTGATGTTGTAGATGACTGGTGGTGGTGTAGTGGTGGTCGGTTGNTGGTGTGTTGATGTGGTAGTGATGGTATGNGTGGTTGATGTGGTTGATGTGGTTGATGTGGTAGTGATGGTGGTGGTNGTGATGTGGTAGTGATGGTGGTGGTGATGGTGGTGGTGGTGGCTGTGGTGGGTAGTGATGGTGGTGGTAGTGTGGTGTGTGGAGCCTGGTGGTGGTGGTAGNGGTGGTGGTGGNGGTGGTGTGTGGTGGTGGTGGTGGTAGTGATTGTGGTGGTGTGGTAGTGATGGTGGTGAGTGATGGTGTTGGTGAGTGGTGGTGGTCATGATGGTAGTGATGGATGGTGTCGATATTGATGTGATGATGTTGTGATGATGATGATGTCAGTGATGATGATGTTGATTGGGGGTGGTGATTAGGGTGTGGTGAAGGTGATGTTGATGGTGCTGTGGGACGACGATGTTGGTGGATGAGGTGGTGATGGAGGTGATGTTGGAGTGATGATGATGGTGATGATGTTGGAGTGATGATGATGTTGGTGGTGGTGGCGATGATGGGCGATGATNGTGGCGATGGTGGTGGCGATAATGGTGTGATGGTGGTGGTGATGGTGATGGTTGGTGTGGTGGTGGCGATAATGGTGGTGATGGTGGTGGTGGCGATGGTGGTGGTGGTGGCGATGATGATGGTGGCGATGATGATGATGATTGGTGATGGTGTTGGTTGTTTATGCGATGGTTCAATCGCCCTCCGTGCTGCCTGCCTGCTGCTCGGGGCTGGAATGTGTAGCTGGCTCGCGACAAACGCCACCCGGTGCCGGTGTTGACAAGTCGCCCGCCGCGTGATTAGCCACGACCCTCCCACGGTGACGCCGCCTCCAAGCCCTCTCCACTGCTACCCTGGGTCCATGCACCTCGAGACTACCACTCGCATATCCCTCGTCTCTCTCTCTCTCTACCCATTCCATGGGCTTGAATCTGACACACACACACGGTGGCTAGGAGATGTTGACTACCTCGCCTGGTGTACAGGTCGTGGGTTCGATCCCGACCCTGACGACTGCTGCTGTGTATGTGGAGTCTGCGTCTCTTATCATCACGGTGGCTAGGAGATGTTGACTACCTCGCCTGGTCTACAGGAGGTCGTGGGTTCGATCCCTAACCTGACGACGCCTGCTGCTGTGTATGTAGAGTCTGCGTCTCTCTCATCATCATCACGGTGGCTAGGAGATGTTGACTACCTCGCCTGGTCTACAGGAGGTCGTGGGTTCGATCCCTAACCTGACGCCTGCTGCTGCTGTGTATGTAGAGTCTGCGTCTCTCATCATCACGGTGGCTAGGAGATGTTAAATACCTCGCCTGGTGTATAGGGGGTCGTGGGTTTGATCCGANCCTGACGATGCCTGCTGCTGTATATTTGGCGTCTCATCATCATCACGGTGGCTAGGAGATGTTGACTACCTCGCCTGGTACGCAGGAGGTCGTGGGTTCGATCGCGACCCTGACGACGCCTGCCGCTGTGTATGTGGAGTCTGCGTCTCTCTCTCATCATCTTTGGCACGCTGATGTATACATTCCCACACGCTGGTGACGATGATGACGATGAAGGCACCACGTGGTTGAGCTGGTGACCGCACGGCAGCTGAGCGGGGACTTGCCGCTGGCAAAATACAACAACATCGTGTCGATTCAACGAGTCGCCTGGCTCTGTGCGTGTGGCACATCAGCACCGGGGAAGACACAAATCGTTGACGAGCTGAAATAGTTAAAATATAGAAGTGTGTTTGTCGTCCAAGGCCGTAGCCATGGAGTCAACATTGGGGGGGGGGGGGGGCAAATCTTCCAGGGGGTCTGGCCCCCCCCCCAAAAAAAAAATTAAATTTGAAAACTAATTTCCTGCCTAAAATATAAAAAAATCACTTGCACACGGGATGGACTTTTAATTAGTTTTAGACAACAATGTCTAATAGTGTTATTGTATTACATTGCTCTGTTTGAATTTTTTTATCTTTTATTGTTTCATTGTCATGTAACGGCAGAGGTTAGGGGATTAATAAGTTACAACCAAAACCACAATCATATACACAGACATCTATTGCTGTCGTTCAATCCCATCACTAGCAGCCTGGTAGGAACCTCCTGGTTACACCAGCCCACAGGGGATTATTGTGTCCGTCCGTCGTGCAGGGAGGGGCTGGGTGGGGAGGGTGGGGAGGGGGTGGGAGGGGTGAGGCTGGGTGGGGAGGGTGGGGAGGCGGGCTGGGTGGGAGGGGTGTGTGGGGAGGGGAGGGAGGGGTTGGGTGGGAGGGTGGGGGGTGGGAGGGGTGGGGCTGGGTGGAGAGGGGAGAGTGGGGAGGAGAGGGGAGGGTGGGGTTGGGCTGGGTGGGGAGGGGTGTGTGGGGAGGGAGGGTGGGGTGGGGCTGGGTGGGGAGGGGTGTGTGGGGAGGGGAGGGGAGGGTGGGGCTGGGTGGGGGTGGGAGGGGCTGGGTGGAGAGGGGAGAGTGGGGAGGGGCTGGGTGGGGAGGGTGGGGGGGTGGGGGGGGGGGGGGGCTGGTCACCCCGTGGTGCCCTTATAAAACTCAACGTTTAACCTACTCACGCCGGCTTGTGCCCGCCCTCACAGTCGGGCATATTTGCGGAGTACACCACGTTGCCGTGGCCGTTGACCCTGCAGGCCATTGACCGAGCAACCCGACAACGTTCCTAGCAGCTCCCTCCGCAGCAGCAGCAGCAGGACAATGTGTTAGTCAGGCATCGTCACGGTGCCGTCATGAGTTCCTTGGTCGCGACAGGCCACGTGCCAAAACCCATCGACTGGGATGATTGCGGCCACCACTGGCGCTGCGGTCGATGCGTGCTTGTGGCGGCATCGTCCTGGCAGCGTCTCTGGCCCGAGGCGCGCGGCGTGGAGACGAGAGAGACACACGTCCACATGTTGCGCACTCGAAGTGAAGGACGCGCGGGCAGGTGTAGGCCCCGGCAAGGTCAGGTAATTGTACCCTTTTTACCGGGTCAAAGGTCAAAGGGTAAAGGTAGGCTCGTTGCTTTTTAAATCCTTTATATTAAGTTCACTTGCTTGCTTGCTTAGGACCGTGCAAATCTTTCGGTCGTTTTTTAACCCACTTCCCGTGATCCAATCGAGCTGACATTTTGCACACAGACTCGTTGTGCGAGACAATTTATTTTCGTGAAAATTTTTTCCAAAATTTTACACTGTTTAGGGAAAAAAATATTTAATTACCAATTGTTTAATGCTGCCAGACAATCATCTGACCCATAGGTGGCAGCCATCTCAAGCCAGAGGACGAGAGGACTCTAGCCGCCCCGATGCCACGCATATAAAGGATTTATAGTGAAAAACTTTGTTTTTATGGGTTAATTTTTACCTTTAACCTTACCTGCTAAATGGTAAAAGGTAGGGTAGAGTGATTGTATTGTGGTAAGGTAAAAGATAGGGTAAAGGTAGGCTCGTTGTTTTTACACTTTTACCTTGCCTTGCCGAGGCCTAGGCAGATGCTCCAAATCGAGGGCAAGCACATTTATTTTTTTGTGGTTAATATTAATCTTGTGAAGAACAACACCGTCACTCTGCAAAATGCAACAGCAGCGCGTGTTACACGCAGCACTCCTTCCGAGACGCCATTAACCACGTGGCTGCTTTACACGTGCGGTTATTCATTAACCCGGCCAGCCACCTACAGGCCCGACTCAGACACCACATGCTGCTGTACACACGTGCTGCTGTACACACGTGCTGCTGTACACACGTGCTGCTGTACACACGTGCTGCTGTACACACGTGCTGCTGTAGACACGTGCTGCTGTACACACGTGCTGCTGTACACACGTGCTGCTGTACACACGTGCTGCTGTAGACACGTGCTGCTGTACACACGTGCTGCTGTACACACGTGCTGCTGTACACACGTGTGTTGATGCACTGCACAGCACATCAGGACCTTCACAGAACCACACTTGACTCCCTTGCTGCTGCACAAGGATATAATTAAAACAGGTCCCTGCGGGGTGGGCTGGTAGGAACGAATAACCAAAGAATATAAACATAATGTATTATTACACTTGTTTAGCCAGGAAAGCCCCACTGAGTCTAAAGGTTTTTCTAGGGTCCTGCCAAGTGTTTGCAGTAGGGGCGATGTTGCTACACCTAATCGGACATCGGACGGACGGACGATATAATCTATTGTAGGCTGGTTCACTTCGTTCCTACCAGTAAGAGTGATCCATTCCTAATGTGCCACACACACTCTCGGTTCGTCGGTAGAGTCGCGGAGGCATCAAACAGCAGAAATCGCGACGTTTCGATCGCGACGCAGAACGGCTCGTCCTGGGGCGGAAATAAACATCATCCAGCGTGGAGTTGCTGCACCAGCGAGAGAGCAGCTAGTGCAGGAGGCTGTCGATGTGGCGATGGGCAAGTAGGCGGGCGGGGGTCTGAGCTTGGAAAGGAATTCCATCCCGGATGCAAGCACGTCAGCTGTGTCAATGGGGAGATTAGGGAGGGAGGATTAGCATGGGATGAGCTTCCGTCATAAGAGAATCATCTCCGCATCTGCGCGCAATGCACCGGTGTTTGTCTCCCTGCGCAAGTGGAGAGCGAGGATTGTTGCAGTCACGAAAGCTTCAAGTCAAGGGAGACGAGTCGGAAGCTACGGCGCAGACCGATCAGCTTCAGCGGCAATGCCTCCACCACCGTTACTATGATGATCGTTAAGACTATGATGATCATTATGACTATAATTATTGTTATGAGTATTACGACAATAATGATTATTACTATGATGATTATTACTATGATGATTATTACGACTATAATTATTATTATCAAATGGTGAAGGGTGGCATTGTGCTGGTACTGTGTGTGTGGCGGTGGTGGCGGTGGTGGTGGTCAGTGATGGTGGTGGTGGTGGTGGCGGTGGTGGTGGTCAGTGATGGTGGTGGTGGCGGCGGTGTGGTGGTGGCGGCGGTGGTCGTGTGGTGGTGGCGGTGGTGGCGGTGGTGGCGGTGGTGGTGGCGGCGGTGGTGGTGGTGGCGGTGGTGGTGTGGCGGTGGTGGTGCGGCGGTGGTGGTGGTGATGGTGGTGGCGGTGGTGGTGGTGGTGGTGATGGTGGCGGCGGTGGCGGCGGTGGTGGTGAGGCGGTGGCGGCGGTGACGGCGGCGATGGTGGTGGCGGTGGTGGCGGTGGTGGTGATGGTGGTGGCNGTGGTGGCGGTGGTGGTGGCGGCGGTGGTGGTGGTGGTGGCGGTGGGGGTGGTGGTGAGACGCGGCCAGGATGTGGTGGCGATGTGGTGACAGACTGATAGTCAGTGAGGGGTGGTGTACTCTGTGTGTGTATCTGNATGCTGTGTGTGTGCTGTGACTGTATGGTGNGTGCTGTTGTATCTGGTGTATGTGTGACTCTGTGTGTGTATCTGTGTGTGTGTGNTGACCAGGTGACGGGTGGTGACTGTCTCTGTGTGGGGGTCTGGGGCTGCTGTGTGATACTGTGTGTGTAGACTGTGTGTGTATCTGTGTGTGTGTGTGACTGTGTGTGGTATCTGCTTGTGTGTGTGTGACTGTGTGNCTGTGTGTGTGCTGGTGTGTCTACAGGTGAGGGNTGGTGTGTCTGTGTGGGGGTTGGGGCTGTGGTGACTGTGTGTGTGNTGTGTGTGTATCTGTGTGTGTGTGTGACTGTGTGTATCTGTGTGTGACTGTGTGGTGACACTGTGTGTGTGCTGTGTGTGTTCAGGTGANGGGGTGGTGCTGCTCTGTGTGGGGGTCTGGGGCTGCTGTGTGTGTCTCTGTGTGTGTGTGTGTANCTGTGTGTGTGTGTATGTGAGTGTGTGATGTGTGTGCTGTGTGACTGGTGTGTGACTGCAGGTGACGGGGTGGTGACTGNTTGTGTGGGGTNTGGGGTCGCTGTGTGTGTGTATCTGTGTGTGTGTGTGTGTGTGTGTAACTGTGTGTGTGTGTGTACTGTGTGNCACTGTGTGTGTGTGTCTGANGTGAGCCCGGGGTGGTGCTGCTCTGTGTGGGGGTCTGGGGCTCCCTGTCCGTGGGCCCCTANCTGGCGNTGACTCTNCGAGCCGGGGGAGGGGGGGGCCCGGGGGGGCAGNAGCGGCCACTGCCCCCCTGTGNTCGANGGGCAGGGGGAGNCCTCTGTCGGGCTGTGGTGCATGGCCACCTGNAGGGGAGCCGTCCTGTCAAGNTGGTGGGGGTCACGGGGGGTCANGGGGGGTGGGGGTCANNGGGGGTCATGGGGGGGTCACNGGGGGGGGCANGGGGGGGGCACGGGGGGTGGGTCACGGGGGTGNACGGGGTGGGGTCACGGGGGGTACNNGGGGGTCACGGGGGGTGGGTCACGGGGTGAGCACGGGGAGGTCACGGGGTCACGGGGGGGTNACGGGTGGGGTCACNAGGGGGTCACNGGGGGGCACGGGGGGGGGTCGTGTTGGATTCCGTCACGGCCACTGCCAGCGCCGGTGATNGCCCTCTCTGGGCTCCCCTAGGTGTCAGCCTCAAACGAGTTNCCGGTGCAGCGGTGTGTGGTGAACNTGGCTGCACTGAGACAGGCGGCCGCGTGGCGCTGGCCACCACCCTCGTGTNCCAAGCACCAGGCTCTAGAGGCTCACGGGGGTCTTTGTCTGTGATAGGTNTGTACTCGTCTACTAACAGCACTTGCCCCCAGTCTGNTACGAGCTNCACNGGGGATCTTTATGTGNATAGTGCTACTAACAGATTGCCCACAGTGTGTTGANGCNCCTGGGGGACCTTTGTCTGTGGCATACGCANTCCTCCTGCTCACGTGTTCCTGGCNNACTCANCGNTGGATCTCCGGCTCACTCTTCCGCCACGAGGCNACANCNNACTCACTCGCAGCCACTCACTCACCCACTCACTCACNCACTCACTCAAGTGAATCACCACAGACGCTCACACTGACTCACTCACNCCACTCGCTCACACNACTCAGTGCTCACGCCACTCGCTCACACTCGCTCACCCTCACTCGCAGCCTGACTCACAGCNATCTACCACATNACTCACCCACTCACAGCCGATGGTGACTCACTCACNACGTACTCACTCACAGCACTCANCNCGAACCGCCGACTCACACNNACTCACACCANTCANCACANCCNACTCACNCCTACNCACTCACCCNGACTCACTCACCAACACTCACTCACNGACTCACAGCCNGATCACTCACACTCACTCACNGACTCACTCAGCACATCANNTAANTGACTCACTCACCANCACTCANTCACAGCCACTCNCTCCACNCACTCACTCACTANCCTACTCACAGCCNATCACCACTCATCTCACTACCGNCNGACTCACNCCACTCACTCACACTGAGTTCTCACTCACCCNGACTCACTCACCACTCACTCACNCACTCATCATTNCANNGACTCACACNACTCACTCACCCNGACTCACTCACGATACTCANTCACGACNNNCTCACCNGACTCACTTCAGTNNCAATGATCANCNCACACCTCACNCACTCACGCCCACTCACTCACNGANAGTTCACTCACCATCANTACNGACTCACCACGNCNCCANTCACANCCCNGNNTCACTCACCCNGTACCCGTGTGCACNGTGTGTGTGACTATCNGACTTGTCTCGCNGTGTGGATGCTGGNCTGTGNGTGTCNGTGGTGTCACTGAGGTTGGTGTCTGTGTGTGNGGTGTTTCTGTCTATGCCTGTGTGTGTCTGTTGGNGTGTGTATGTGTGTCACTATGNGGNGCTGTGTGTGNGTNTGGTGTGTCACCGAGCNGTCTGGGTGTAACTGNGTNACGTCAGTGACTACAGTGTGTGTGNGCTACAGTGTGNGTGANTGTGTGTCTGNGNCACTGTGNGATTNTGTGTGTGTGACCACNGTGTGTGTNACTGTGNGTGTGNGACNGATGTGTGNGNGTGTGTGTCACTGTGTGGTCACGGTGGGTGTCACTGNGTGTGACTCACNGTGTGNGTGTCTGGTGATGTGNGTCACTGTGTGTGGTGNGTGGCTGTGTGACTCATGTGTGTGTGTCACTGTGTGGNGTGCACNGTGGTGTGTGTCACTGGTGATGTGACTGTGTGTGACTCACTGCTGTGATGTGTNGTGTGTGTGTGTGNACCACCACNGTGGTGNGTGTCATGTGTAGTGGTGTGTNACTGTGTGTGACTGTGTGTGTGGGTCACNGTGGTGTTNACTGTGTGTGTGACTCTGTGTGGACTCACNGTGTGNGTGCTGCACTGTGTGTGTGTGAGTGTGGTGNCTGTGTGTGTGTCGTGTGTGTCTGTGTGTGTCCACCTGTGNGTGACTGTGGTGTGTTGTGTCACTGGTGTGTGTATCTGTGTGTAGTCTGNNACTGTGTGTGNCATCTGTGTGTGGTTGTTNTACTGTGTGNGTGTGNCACGGTGNGNGNACNGTGGTGTGTGTCTCACTGTGTGTGACTGACTTGTGTGTGTGNCCACATGTGTGTGGNGCATCTGTGTGTGTGGTCTGTGGTGTGTGTGTGNCTGTGTNTGTGTCATCTGTGTGTGTGACTCTGTGTGTGTGGNNACNGTGGTGTGTTGTCTGACTGTGTGTGTGGNGNCNGTGTGTGGTGTNACGCTGTGTGNGGNGTGNCTGGTTGTGNNACTGTGTGTNACTGTGTGTGNGTGTGATCTGTTGTGTGTGTCACGTGTGTGTGTCACCTGTGTGTGTGTGNGTGTACANNGTCACTGTGTGTTGTCACNGTGCACTGTGTGTNACTGTGTGTGTTCATGTGTGGTGCTGTGTGTGTGTGNCTGGTGTGNGTGGTNACTGTGTGTGTGTGTNNTGTGTGTCGTNAGTGNGTGNTNTGTGTGGTNTNNAACCCNGTGTGTGTGTNCACACTCGTGATGTANTGTGTGTGTGTGTCTNACAGACTGTGTCAGNGNGTGTGTGNGTCNGTGTGAGTGTGTGTGTGTGTGTGTGTGTGNCTGTGTGTGTGTGTGTGTGTCANTGTGTGTGTGCACTGGTGTGTGTTGTGTGTGTGTGTGTGTGTGTNCTCNGTGTNTGGTTTNNCCNGTGTGTATGTGTGTGTGTGTGTGNGTCTTNTACTCTGGTGTGTGNGTGTGTGNGTGTCTGTGGTGTGTTGTGTGTGTNTGTGTGTCACTGTGTGTGTGNNGACTCNGTGTGTGTGNGTGTGTGTGTGTTNANTGTGTGTGTGTTCTGTGTGTGTGTGTCTGTGTGTGTGTCTCNGTGTGTGTGTCGNCACTGTGTGTGTGTGTGTGTGTNACTGTGTGTGNGNGTGTGTGTGTGTGTGTGTGTGTGTGTTGTGTGTCACTGTGNGTGTGTGTGTGTGTGTGTGTTGTGNGTGTGTGTGTGTNGTGTGTGTCGTGTTGTTGTGTGTGTGTNGCTGTGTGTGAGTNTNACTGTGTGTGTGTNTCTGTGTCGTNGTACNGTGTGTCAGTCTGTGTGTGTGTGTGTGTGTGTGTTNACNGTGTGTGTNACTGTGTGNGTGNACTGTGTGNGTGTGTGTGTGNGTGTGTGTGTGTCACNGTGTGTGTGTCTNACTGTGTGGTGTGCTNACTAGTGTGTGTGTGTGGTGTGTGTGTACACCTGTGTGTGTGTGTCTAGGAACGNGTGTGTGTCATCTGCGTGTGTGTGTCACTGTGTGTGTNTGTCTGTGTGTGTGTGGTGTGTGTGTGTNACCCACCCCCTGTGTGTGTGTGCAGNGTGTGTGTGTGTGTGNGTGTNTGTTCTGTGTGTGTGTGTGTATCTGTGTGTGGTTCACTGTGTNTGTCACTGTGTGTTGTGTCNCTGTGTGTGTGTCTGGTGTGTGTANTGTGTGTGTGTGNNAGTGCTGCTGTGTGTGTGCTGTGTGTGTGTGTGNCANGTGTGTCTGTGTGTGTGTGTGTGTGTGTGTGTCAGCGCAGCTGTGTGTGTCTCACTGTGTGTGGCCACTGTGTTGTGGTGTAAACACTGTGTGNGTGTGTCACTGTGGTCTGNGGTGTGTGTGTGTGTTCTGTGTGTGTGCANTGTGTNTGTNACTGTGTGTGTGTCACTGTGTGTCTGTGTGTGTGTGTGCACTGTGTGNCACTGTGTGTGTGTGTGTGTTGTGTGTGTGTGTGCGTGTNTGTGTGTGTGTTATNANTGTGTGGTTGTGTGNGTGNCCCNGTGTGTGTTTACTGCGGNGTGTGTCTGTCNGTGTGTGNGTGTGTGNGTNACTGTGTGTGTGNTGGTGTGTGTGTGTGNACAGTGTGTGTGNNGTGTGTGGTGNGTGTGTATGTGACTGTGTGTGTGTGTGTGTGTGANTGTGTGTGTTTGGCGTGTGTGTCTNANNGTGTGTGTGTGGTCTGTGTGTGTTGNGTGNGTNTGNGTGTGTGTGTCACTGTGTGTGTCACTGTGTGTGTGTGTGTNANNGTGTGTGTGTCTCACNGTGTGGTCGCTCACNGTGTGNGTGGTCACTGTGNGTGCCAACNGTGTGTGTGTNACTGTGTGTTGTAGTGTGTGTGTGTNAGTGTGTGTGTCTGTGTGTGTACACNGTGTGTTCANTGGTGGNCCAGTGTGGACTGTGTGTGTGTCAGTNNGTGTCACACTGACNGTGTGNNACTCNGTGTGTCACTGTGTCACTGCGGTGTGNGTCTACTAGTGTATCTGTGTTTGTGCTATGCTGTGTGTGTGNACACTGGTGTGTGTGNNGACTGTGTGTGTGTGTGTGTGTGTGTGTGTCANTGTGGNGACCGTATCAATGNTGCTTTCAAAAGGGCNGANAGAGNNNGTGGNCTCGCCCNNCGGCCCTCCACACNGNNNGATGCCACTCNANNCCCTCCNGGTACCACTCAGCCCCACNCCTTNCATCACCCACCACTCACCACCCACTCACCCACNCACCCTCTCACCACCACTACTACANCGTCCCCCACNCACCACCACCACCAGCCCACCCNCCCTGTGGAGGTGTGCCCACTCACCCNNCCACCCACCCANCCACTCANCCACCCACTNACATTCACCCTCACCACCACNCANCACACTCACCCACCCACCCACNCNACCACCACTNACACCCACCCACCCAGCCCACCACTCACCCACCCACCCNNCCACCCACTCACTCACTTACNNCACCACCCACCACCACCACACCCACATCAGCCCANCCANCCACTCACTCACCANCCACTCACCANCCACCCTCNCANATCACCAGCCCACNCACCCANCCACCACCCACTTCACGGTCACNCANNCACCCAGGGCCCACCCACCCACCCACCCACCCACCCACCANCCTCCCACTCANCCACCACTCACCCACCACTCATCCCACCCANCCCCCACTCACCCACCCACGCGTCCACCCACCACCGGACCACTCACCACTCACCCTACCCACCCACTCACCCACCCACTCACCCCTCCCCCACTCACTCACNTACTCACCCACCCAACCACCCACTCACCACCCACCCACGTCACCCACTCACCACCACCACCCTCCCACTCANCCACCACCACCACCCACCCCANTCACCACCACCCACCACCCAGTCCCTCCCNCACTGTCTCANCTCGCGCGCTGAGTGACGTCAGAGGTTGGTGACTCNGCTACGGCTGAGCNACANCGNCTNCCANCGCNCGAATCNACAAGCCACNACGTNCGCGCACGCCCTCGCTAACTCACACGCAGCCACGCCGTCGTGACCACCTGACAGCCACACCCANGTGCACACACGCAGTGGGGCGGATACCCACACTAACACACACNGTGGNCACACACACACAGACACACATCACACACACACACATNNCACACACACTCNCATANACACACTCACACACACAGACANATCACACNCACCATACACACACACACACACACACACGCTGACACACACACACACACTAGACACCACACACACAGNACACACACTANTGACACACACACACAGTGACACCACACAGTGACCCACACACACNCACAGACACACNGACACACAGTNACACACACGACACACAGACNACACACACAGACACACACACTGACACACACACACAGACACACAGNCCACACACACACAGTGACACACACCACNNACACACACACACAGTGACACAACACACACAAACAGACACACACACACAGTACACACNCAGTNACACAGTGACACACGCCACACACACNCNCACACACACACACACACACACACANCACACACACAGTACACACAGTGNCACACACACAGTGACTCTCTTCGGCGCCTGGACGGGAGGTCACGGAAGGCGTCCGACTCATTTGCCTCGTCCGCAGCCTCCGCTGATGTTCGTCTTTGGTGGGGGGGGGGGGGGGGGGGTGTAAGGCACCACCGGCTCTTGTTGACGGGGAGGCGAGCCCACGGTAGCCTNGGGCGCTTAAAAGCTTCCCGCACCTCACTGCCACGCTCCCACGCCCCCTTCATTGTGTTGTTCAGAAGAAGAGCTGCTCCCTGTTGTTTGGCAGTCTCCTGTACCGAGTAGAGGACTGTCCACCCCTCATGGTGGCAGCAGCCAGAGCCGGTCCACCGGACCTCCTGAATACTGCAAAGATCCAGGCGGTACCGGTCCAGCTCCCGACGGAGGAGTGGCAGCCTCTCCTCCGCAGTGAGCATTCGAACATTCCACGTGGCCACCCGCGTGGTTTTTTGCTGTGTCTGGAGGAGCCCGAGGTGAAGATTCAATCTCCTGGCTCCGCCAATTGGGGTTTGGCCAGGAGACGTCAAAGACGCCTGTCCCCCGGGGCCTCCGGCACAAGCTTAGTTCGATTTTGTATTGAAGGTGGAGGGTTACCAGCTCCTTGCATCCGTCCAGAGTCCCCGTTGGCTGCCGTGGTGGCTACAAACGCATGAGGGGAAAAGCCGAATGGGATTGGCGTTCCCCCATAACAATGCTCCCATCCGCCACAGCGTTGCCGTCCGGCCCCACCGAGGAGGTTCGGGCTTGTTTTTGCGGGACGCTGACAACTACAGACTGTAACAACTACAGGGGCATCTCACTCCTCAGTGTGAGGCCGGGTAAGGTCCTGGCAAGGATGATTCAACGTCGCCTTGCCAGGCACGCTGAGGAGAGGCTTGCGGAGCCCCAATGCGGTTTCAGGAAAGGGCGGTCCTGCACAGATGCCATATTTTCTGTCCGTCTGCTACAGCAGAGGTGGAGGAATTCCAACAAGACCTGCATCTCTGCTTTATTGACCTGGTGAAGGCCTATGATACATCAGTAGGCCTGGGCTCTGGGTTGTTCTTCGTGCTTTCGGAGTCCCTGACCCTCTGCTCACGATCATCAAGGACCTTCATGATGGTGAGCGGGCCCGGGTAAAGCTACGTGGCCGGGAGTCGGAGCCTTTCCCTGACACCTTGGGGTGCGACAGGGATGTCCTCTGGCTCCCACATTATTTAACATCTATTTGACCGCGTAGTTCGTGAAGCCTTCAATAGCTGTACCGGGGGAATTTCCATTTGGTACAGATATAATGGGAGGCTGATCGATGCCCGGGTGTGATCAAGGATGGCTCCCTATTGGTCAACCACGTTATGTATGCCGATGATTTGGTAATAGCTGCTCATCAGAAGAGGAGTTGGAGACGCTGCTGCTGAGACTAGAGCGTGCCACTAAGAGGTGGGGCCTTACCATCAGCCCACCAAAACTAAGCACCTGCCTGGGTATTTTGTACCATCGGACACTCCACCCCCACAACTCCCAATTGGTGATGGGGCAGTTGTGGAGAGAGTGGAGAGTTTCCCATACCTGGGCAGTGTGCTTATGACCGGCTCCAGTTTATCAGCAGAGGTCTCACTCCGAATCAGTCGAGCGCAATATCTTTTCATCGGTTGCGTAACGCTGTGTGGAAGCTACCTGGTCTGTCGCTCCGCACGAAGCTTCAGGTCTTCTCGGCCATGGTCATTCCCTCCCTTCTCTACGCTTGCGGAACGTGGACCCCCTAGTGGAGCATCTTGCCGGTTGGAAACATTTAGGCTGGCCTGCCTACGATCCATCCTGGGTTTAACCAGGCTGGATTGTGTGAGGAGCTCACAAGTCCTTGAAAGATCTGGGCAAAGTCCCATCAGTGAGCTCCTCCGGCAGGCAAGGCTGCGTTGGCTGGGTCATGTAGCCCGCATGCCCAGCCACCGCATGCCTAAACAGCTTTTGTTTGGCCGGATCGAGGGGGCTAAACGGCGCGGCACGGGCTAGAGCAGAGATGGAGTGATGTGGTACAGGAGGACGTGGAGCTGAGTGGACTTGCCGATGACTGGTACCAGCGGTGTCAAGATCGGCCTCAGTGGAGGAGGCTCGTGAAGGACGCTACTGGGCAGTTGGAGGCAGTCGCCCTCCAACAACAACGGAGGGCGGAGGAGCGACGCTCACAACAACGAGCGGAGCGCCGGGTGGCTAAAGCACAGCAAGTTGGTACAGTAGGGGCACAGGTGGCGCATCAGCCAGTCATCTCGGTCATCTCGGTCAGTCGACCCGTGGCACCTGGGTCTGCCCCGTGACCTCCTGCTAGCGGGCGTTCGACACTTCACGTGGTAGCCTGAAGGTGCACTTGGCCTGGCACAAGCGTCGTGGTGACGTCACCGCCACTTAGTGGCGAATGGCGGTTGTTGTTGTGTTTGTGTGACTGTGTGTGTGNCTGTGTGTGTCACTGTGTGTGTGTGTGTCACTGTGTGTGTGTGTGTCACTGTGTGTGTGTGTGTCACTGTGTGTGTGTGACTGTGTGTCACTGTGTGTGTGTCACTGTGTGTGTGTCACGTGTGGTCACTGTGTGTGTGTGTGTCACTGTGTGTGTGTCACTGTGTGTGTGTGTGTCACTGTGTGTGTGTGTGTCACTGTGTGTGTGTCTGTGTGTGTGTCACTGTGTGTGTGTGTGTGTGTGTGTGTGTGTNACTGTGTGTGTGTGTGTCACTGTGTGTGTGTGTCACTGTGTGTGTGTGTCACTGTGTGTGTCNGACACTGTCTGTGTGTGTGTCAGTCTGTGTGTGNGTGTGTGTGTCACTGTGTGTGTCACTGTGTGTGTGTNTTCACTGTGTGTGTGTGTCACTGTGTGTGTGTGTCACTGTGTGTGTCACTGTGTGTGTGTGTGTCACTGTGTGTGTCACTGTGTGTGTGTCACTGTGTGTGTGTACTGTGTGTGTGTCACTGTGTGTGTGTCACTGTGTGTGTGTGTGTCACTGTGTGTGTCACTGTGTGTACTGTGTGTGTCACTGTGTGTGTGTGTCACTGTGTGTGTCACTGTGTGTGTCACTGTGTGTGTGTCACTGTGTGTCACTGTGTGTGTCACTGTGTGTGTGTCACTGTGTGTGAGGCAGTGCCTCACGGAGGGNAGAGGAGCGCGTCACACAACGAGCGATTGCCGGGTGGCTAAAGCACAGAGTTGGTACAGTAGGGGGCACAGGTGTGCATCANCCAGTATCTCGGTNATCTCAGTCAGGTGTGTGTGTGTGTGTGTAGGTGTGGGTGTGTGTGTGTAGGTTTGTGTNGTGTGTGTGTGTGTGTAGGTGTGTGTGTGTGTGGGTGTGTGTAGGTGTGTGGGTGTGTGTCAGGTGTGTGTGTAGGTGTGTGTGTAGGTGTGTGTGTAGGTGTGTGTGTAGGTGTGTGTGTAGGTGTGTGTGTAGTTGTGTGTGTGTAGGTGTGTATGTGTGTGTTTGTGTAGGTGTGTGTGTGGGTGTGTNGGGTGTGTGTACGGTGTGTGTAGGTGTGTNGGTGTGTGTAGGTGTGTGTGTAGGTGTGTGTGTAGGTGTGTGTGTGTGTGTCTGTGTGTGTGTGTAGGTGTGTGTGTGTGTACCCGATCTCGCGGTCCTGTAGCTCTCCCTTCTTCTTGCTGCCTTTCTTCTCGCGTGCGTCTGTGGGGGTGACCACCACCATCATCACCACCATCATCACCACCACCATCATCACCACCATCACCACCATCATCAATACCATCATCACCATCATCACCACCATCACCACCCATCACCCAGCAGCACCATCAGCACCATCATCATCACCACCATCATCACCACCATCACCACCATCATCCCCATCATCACCACCACCATCACCACCATCATCACCACCATCATCCCCATCATCATCATCATCCCATCATCACCACCACCATCATCACATCAACATCACATCATCAACATCACCACATCAACATCACATCATCATCACATCAACATCACCACCATCACATCACCATCACATCATCACCACATCAACATCACCACATCAACATCACCACCATCACATCATCATCACATCACCACATCATCACATCAACATCACATCAACATCACCACATCAACATCACATCATCACCAACATCACCACCATCACATCATCATCACATCAACATCACATCATCATCACATCAACATCACCACATCAACATCACCACCTTCACATCATCATCACATCATCAACACCACATCATCAACATCACATCAACATCATCACATCATCACCAACATCATCAACATCACCACATCAACATCACATCATCACTAACATCATCAACATCACATCACCACATCAACATCACCACCTTCACATCATCAACACCACATCATCAACATCACATCATCACTAACATCATCAACATCACATCAACATCACATCATCACCAACATCATCAACATCACATCAACATCACCACATCAACATCACATCATCACTAACATCATCAACATCACATCACCACATCAACATCACCACCATCACACAGCAGCACATCATCATCACCATCACCACTACACCACATCAACACCACACAGCACGTGCGAGCGCCGCCAGCGCCCTGCACGAAGCCTGAGGCCTGCCCCGCGTAGCCACGCGGGGCACCTCATCACATCACCACCACATCATCACATCACCACCACATCATCATCACATCACCACATCACAACCACATCACCACCACCACCATCAGGATCACAGCAGGGCCTAGTCGCGGCCTACTACTGCTGCTGCTGTAGTCGTGGTGGTCTAACATCGCCACACGAGGCGAGGCCTGCTGCTGCTACTACTGCTGTAGTCGTGGTGCTGGTGGTGGTCTAACATCGCCCACACGAGGCCTGCTGCTACTACTACTGCTACTGTAGTCGTGGCGATCTAACATCGCCACACGAGGCCTGCTGCTGCTACTACTGCTACTGTAGTCGTGGTGGTCTAACATCCCACGAGGCCTGCTGCTGCTGCTACTGTAGTGGTGGTCTAACATCGCCACACGAGGCCTGCTGCTGCTACTACTGCTGCTGTAGTCGTGGTGCTGGTGGTGGTCTAACATCGCCACACGTGGCGAGGCCTGCTGCTGCTACTACTGCTGCTACTGCTGTAGTCGTGGTGGTCTAACATCGCCACACGAGGCCTGCTGCTGCTACTGCTGCTGCTGTAGTCGTGGTGGTCTAACATCGCCACACGAGGCGAGGCCTGCTGCTGCTACTACTGCTGCTACTGCTGTAGTCGTGTGGTCTAACATCGCCACACGAGGGCCTGCTGGCTACTGCTGCTGCTGTAGTCGTGGTGGTGGTCTAACATCGCCACACGAGGCGCGGAGGCGAAACCTCGTCTCGGTCCGCGTCTCGCGCGAGAGGCGAGCAGCTCGACAGCAGCAGCGGCAGCGGCGCGGGGAGAGACACGCGGGACGCAGCTCTCCCCTCACCCCTCAACTCTCTCCCCTCCACCACTCTCCACCACCTCCTCCACCTACACCACTCTCTCCACCACCTCCTCCACCTACACCACTCTCTCCACCACCTCCTCCACCTACACCACTCTCTCCACCACCTCCTCCACCTACACCACTCTCTCCACCACCTCCTCCACACAACTCTCCCTCAGCTCCCCTCCACCTACACACTCTCTCCACCACCTCCTCCACCACAACTCTCTCTCAGCTCCCCTCCACCTACACCACTCTCTCCACCACCTCCTCCACCTCAACTCTCCCTCAGCAGCTCCCCGCCTCCTCCACCCTCGCCACGCTCTCAACTCTCCCCGCCGCAGCGGCGACTCTCGGACAGCGGAGTCCCTCACCACTCCTCACCTCGCCACTCCTCTCCTCACCACTCTTATCCTCACCACTCTTATCCTCACCACTCTTATCCTCACCACTCTTATCCTCACCACTCTTATCCTCACCACTCTTATCCTCACCACTCTTATCCTCACCACTCCAATCCTCTATCCTCACCACTCTTATCCTCACCACTCTTATCCTCACCACTCTTATCCTCACCACTCTTATCCTCACCACTCTTATCCTCACCACTCCAATCCTCTATCCTCACCACTCCTCTCCTCACCACTCTTATCCTCACCACTCTTATCCTCACCACTCCAATCCTCTATCCTCACCACTCTTATCCTCACCACTCCTCTCTCCTCACCACTCCACTCACCACTCCGCTCTCCACTCACCTGCCGCCTCCGCCATGGTGCTCGCCTGGGCCTCTCCTCCACCACGTGGTGGTGAGCAGCACGCGGGGGCGCAGTGCGCATGCGCGGAGAGAGGACTGGCGGGAGAGGGTTAACCGGATGTAGCGTCATCCGGATGTAGCGTCATCACCCACCCCCACAGCCCCCACCCACCCCCCACAGCCCCCACCCACCCCCAAAGCCCCCACCCACCCCCCAAAGCCCCCACCCACCCCCCACAGCCCCCACCACCCCCCACAGCCCCCACCACCCCCCACAGCCCCCACCACCCCCCACAGCCCCCACCCACCCCCACAGCCCCCACTCCCACAGCCCCCACCCACCCCCCACAGCCCCCACCCATCCCCACAGCCCCCACCCACCCCCACAGCCCCCACCCACCCCCACAGCCCCCACCCACCCCCACAGCCCCCACCCACCCCCCACAGCCCCCACCCACCCCCCACAGCCCCCACTCCCCACAGCCCCCACCCACCCCCACAGCCCCCACCATCCCCCACAGCCCCCACCCACCCCCCACAGCCCCACCCACCCCCCACAGCCCCCACCCACCCCCACAGCCCCCACTCCCCACAGCCCCCACCCACCCCCCACAGCCCCACCCATCCCCACCCATCCCCCACAGCCCCCACCCACCCCCCACAGCCCCCACCCACCCCCACAGCCCCCACCACCCCCACAGCCCCCACCCACCCCCCACAGCCCCCACCCACCCCCCACAGCCCCCACTCCCCACAGGTCGCAAACGGGTTTTGATTCCGTACCCGGCCGCACCAGGGTCGCAGACGGCTACCCGTACCCGGCCGGGTATCGGGTTGTGACCTCTGCAGCCCCCAC